>OX422184.1:7880795-8070795 GCA_949130485.1 Agelas oroides | reverse complement strand
GTTCATCACTTGCTTGCAGTGAGTGATCTTCAATATCATCATTGTCCTCTTCCAAGCTGAAATCTGAATGGAAACATACAATAATAGCTCTCAGAGGCCGAAGTGCAGGCCATGATGGTGAGATTGCACAACATAGAGCTGGACTTCAGACCCTTCTGGCCATGTGAAGAAGGGTATGGGGAAAAAAATTGGATGGAGTATTATCAGGGAAAAAATGCCTACCAGTCTACTAATGACAGGAAGTGAATGTGCAACAAAGCATTGAGACTTTGAAAATTGGAATAGTACCTGGCCAGTGATAGCGATCAAGTGAATGAAGAAAATGTAACTTAGCATTATTATCTGAAGTTTCCAATGAGAAGGGCTGCAGGTCTGGTCTAGACATCAGACCCTTCTCAGTGACTATGCAAAAAAAATGGTCTGGTGAGCATGAATCATAATTGTGGAAACTGACCAGAAGATGCACATCATTTCACAAGACATGTGTTCAACATGCTCACTTGACATTTCCAGCTAGTTTAACAGCTTGTACACTGCTTGAAAACTACTTGAATTGCTTGTACACTCCTGGTTTCCAATCTACACATATAACTGTTCATTTGGAATTTCCAAATAGTTTACAGCTTGTTAACTTCTTGAGAACTCTTTGAACACTCCAGATTTTGTAATACAAACATACATAATTAATATCAAACTCAAAGTCCAAGTTTGGTTTACAAGCTTGGGAATCACTTGTTCATTCAAGTGTTCAAGGCAGTTTCCAAGTGGTGCACTCACTGCTTTCTTGCTGTGTTTTATATGCTGATGGACACAAACCACCTGCCCTCCCTATTGCTGTAAGGGTCTGCATGTTACCTATAGATGCTAGTCTTCAGATCCAAATTTAATATGCACAGTATAACCTGTTTCTTTCATCCAACTTGTAACACTTTTGAAGTATATAACGGTACCTACCTACTTGTGCGCAGTACGTAGCTACTTCTGCATATCACTCCATTAATTTGTTATACCGTCAACCCAGAGTTTCCAACCTTACAAAATTTTTGTGAGGGTGATGTGTGCAAGTATAGAGAATACTGAACATGTGAGAGGATGAAGATGTCCAGAGGCCTTTTGGGGGGCCGATGAAGGCATCAAGGTGACCTCTGAACTGCTAAAAATCAAAGGATCAAGAGTGTGCCGCTGCAATTTGACCTTTGACCCTTGAAAATCAAGCGATTGAGAGCCTCAGAAGTGAACGATCAAGCAACACTTTCTGCCGATCAAAACACTTGATCGCGGTTGCAAATGCTTCAACAGGCGACATATAAGTGACTACCCCTTGCAGTGGCTGACTGGATCAGCGGAAATGATCGACGCTTAGCGGAGCGCTCGTATAGCCTAGTCACATGCGGGTGACTGACTATTCTACGTGGTAGTATTTTACCTTGGATTGAGACCTTTTAGCATATGTGTCTCTTTTGACGCAGTTGTGTGTTGTGGCAATCTGTCACACTCAACTTTTGATACTGTCTTGATGACAGGTTCCACCTGTCTAATTCCCACATTGTGTGATAGAAGAACCAAGTTACGAAAAGGTGACTACAAGGGAAAAGTGACCATCTTGCTGACCAAGAAGATCATTCAGCAACTGAAAAAAGATCTCAATGAAATGCTATTTGAAAGCAGATCCCTAGAAATATTTAATTAGCTGATGCTTTAACGCTATCTGAATACAATCCACTTGATTGGCACTCATCGGGACATGTGGACTGCCGAATCTCATAACAGTATTGAGTGGTCGTTTCTTCTCCTTGGTGATCCAATATTGAAGCAGATCACAAGATGGAAGCATGATTTGACCAGACTCAATTGTACTCTAATCATTGTACCCTGTTTTGAGAAAGGAGAATTGGTCTTCGTATAGGAAGTTTATGCGTATCTGCCTTATGGCTATTGTTGAAATGACATAAAAGGAATTGAGGTTAAAAGGACTTGCGCCTTGGACCATAACTTAGCTTTGTATCACTTCTAGAACTTGGTTCAAGGTTCTACATAAAGGCCATGGTCTCTTTTACAAGTCGAAACATTTACAAAGAGTATTTCATCTTCAGTAGGAGGATGAGAGGTCTGTAAAGTCCCTGCAGTCGGTCATCTGTTATCGTCCACGAGCATCAATTATCGGCAACGCATGCATTTTGCTATTCATATTTATCGGCCACCTGCACATATCATGTCATAGATAGCTTCCCGTTCCAAACTGTGCTATTTAATGAACACCACTGAATTCAGCGGATCCGACTACCCCATTTCCAGTTTGATTCCAAGCCATTCTTATGCTTAAGAACTGGGCACCGAGTACAAGGCTACTCAAGAACAGGAATGTATTAACAAAGAGGTATTATCAACACCTACAAATCTGCAGCCCTGTTACCTGAAAAAAGGGCTTCAGTTTTTACAATGTTCAATGCAGCTGACATTTGCTCTGCTTCAAGTTGCTAAGATGGGATTCGGCCTGACTCACCATGACATTAAATGCTTAGTAGAGACGTATGTTAAGCGTGCATGGCACGAAGCCTGGACCCAGCTGGACCTTGTTTGAGCACAGGTGAAGAAACTGAACTTTCCAGCCACCTACAGTCCATTGCTTTTTCACGGCACTCTGGTTCTTATGCTTCAGTTGGCACACACTGGAACGGCTCCGAGATGAACGCCTGAATCCTTTCTTCTTGTTGGGCATTGATCCTAAAATGAAAGATTCTCTGCTAGCAATATCAACTATTCATTTGCCAAAGTGTGTAAACGCCAGTGAGCATGCACCCATACAAGAGATAGTACCTAGGAAAGAAGCGCGCTATTAACCACGAGCAAATAGTTTTTCATTTCTAGTGCTGAAGGTGAAATACAGAAATATTTAGCAATCACAGCTCAATCATCCTAAAAATACACTTTGTCTGCAACTTGTTTGTCGTTTGAAAGGATCGTAGAGCACCCAGAGGTGCGGATTACAAAGGATTTACACTCCCCGATGTTCACACGAGGTCCACCATCAAACGGATAACGTTGGATATCTTTGGAAATGATCTAGAACGGTACTCGGATTTCCATTCACCTTGTTTATAAACTAACTAGCCGATAATAGATATTGGCCAATAAACGATGACTTACGCTACCAGTTGTACTAACATGTTTGCTATTTCAATCCATGAAGCAAGGAAGATTCCTTAAGCGGATGTACTGACTGTCTGAACTTCCAAGAGGGAATAGCTTCAGGCTTCTGCCTGTGATCATTGAAGTTGTAACTAGGATATTTATATGTATGAACAATCAACGAACCACATGCATATCTTTGGTTGATGCAATTATTACAATAGGACTACCAACTCCTACTGGTACTGAAGTAAACCAGACCATACCATGCATGTATACCATGATCATTTCTTTGTCAGTTATGCTTCATCATCTATACATACATTCCAGCGCTACTACGTAACAACCTGCTAAGATTTTAGGTTGGTTGTATACTCCCCAGAGCAAACATGCCACAGTTAGGAATGGACAGGTTTAACTAGTTAGTGCATTGGGTCAAATCACTAGTCACAGAACCGGGGTAGTAGCTATTTTTGCTTAAGTGATATTAATTCCACGATTAGTAGATCCGATGAGATCACAAGCCAAGTCCATATTTCTCTGTGAAGCACTTGGTGAAGTGCATGAAATGAAAATTAACAAAGAAGCCAAGAGCATGGTTGTCAAACCAACTGATGACAATGTGCACCTCTTTGTTCTAGCATCATCCGAGCAATTTCCACATTCTCAAGCCCCTGGTCAGTTCTGACCCTTGAAGGCAACCCATATACTTGTACTGCTCCAACAATGCAAACGGGAGTTGGGGGGGGATGGAGACACTGTTCATTAATGCCATTTCTACCCGGCATGTAGTATAAAATTTGAGCGGAACACTATAAACTTGAAGAGTGGAGTGTGAGGAACAAAAAAATAAAATAAAAACACTGTGTCTAGAGTCCCAGTAATGAACATTAAATTCTAGGAATGGCAACTCATGACAGCAAACACTAATTTTAATGCAACTAGTATCAGTAGAGCATTAAAAGAGCTACAAAATGATATAGCCATTACGTTAGGCTGTGCCATATGCTGCTGCAAAAACAAATACAAATGCTTAAAGTACCAGTGCTGGTACTTTAAAATATTGTGAAGTGAATTTTACTAGCTACAGTGCCTGTACTAAAAATATTGCTAACAAAAACAGGTCTTTTAGTGTTCTATTGGTTGGTCCATGTTGTGAAATTTGTAGTTGCTGTGTATAGCTGCTGAAATTCAATGTTCATTATCGGTATATAAAAAACAAAGAAACAAAGTTGACTATCTCACAGTTGAGCTTGAAAGTATCAGAGTAGAACTGAATATCACATGCACCACTAGTTTAGTATCATAATGTGGTAATCAAGATAGCAATGTCACGGCTAAAACAAAACAGTACACTTCCTAGAGAATGAAAAGAGGTCCTACAACTGCAGAATGTTTCCATATATCTTCTTTAGGCAAACATGGAACTGCATCCTGGCAGCTGAGCGTCCTGTGTACAAGGTGACTGATAAGCATGATGTAAATACACAGAAAGGTATTGCCATACTCAATTTGTACCCTCCATTACATAGCAAGCACAAATAACTATAATTTACTTGTTCGTTTTAGGGAGGAGGCAGTGGAAAAAGCACCAAAAAACCAACCCAAAACAGTCACCTTTTTTCCATGTGAGGTAGTAGCTCTGCTGCAGCCTGCACCAGTGTGTGGCATCAACAAGGTAAGCATGATCCCCTGTGCAGAGCAATGTTGTATAGTGCTCAGTCAGTTGTGCAAAGCCAAAGAAAACAATGGAACAAAGTTTTGCTATGCTCAGTTTCCATTTGGCTTAGTGGACTACAAAGGCCTAAAGCAATTACAGGCACATCATGAAAGTGTTCACGAAAAGCATATTACAACAGAAGAGATGGAGTGGTTCAAGATTTGTCGATCCACATTTTCCTCTCACAAACCTGTTTATGTAAGTAAACTACAAGCCTTAGAAGCTTACTTTCAGGATATAGTATGGACCAAGACGATCTCAGAGAAGGGAAGGCAGTTTAGAAATCTAGTTGGAAGACGATGGGCAACAGATAGAAATCACAGCCGTATTTGACATACTTAACAAGCAGCATAGTGATGCTCTATACTTTTCTGCTAGACCAACCAGGTTCCTTTATGCATTCAGTGCACTTAAAGAGAAGTTACATTTAGTAAAGGAAAGT
This sequence comes from Agelas oroides, assembly GCA_949130485.1. Classification (NCBI taxonomy): domain Eukaryota; kingdom Metazoa; phylum Porifera; class Demospongiae; order Agelasida; family Agelasidae; genus Agelas; species Agelas oroides. Next base: position 8,065,504 of record OX422184.1, on the reverse strand, counting down.
GGCATAAAGTTGAGGCATTTGTATGTTGCAATCAATGTTGGGTGTTCACCTGAGAGTGGATATTATGTGGCTGATGGTAACAGAGATGGATGTCATTGGGCTTTGCTATTTGCTGATTTAGAGAAGTGTAAATGTTATTATGGAGATTCACTTGGATGGCCTCTGCCCACAAACTTAGAGGAAGTGGTTAGACCAAATATTAACAAGATAGAAGAAGACCTTCAAGTTGATTTGTGGAATAGCTTAGGAAGTATTGCTGTTCTTAATAAGCCCACAAAAGAAACTCATGTTTGCAGTGGTTGTGAAGTCTACCCTTTTCAGACATGTAACGATACATGTGGGATAGTCACAATGATCATGGCAGCAATACTAAGTAACTGTCAAGAGTGCTGGCCTGGAATAACTACATCCCACCCACAACATGAGTGGTTGCTACATCCTTCTGACTACTCCGATTGCCTGCGAATAACAATCATGGATTGGATAATGAAGGAAATTGTTGACATTGGCATACTAAGTGAAAATAGGTGCCATGCTAACGTTCATGATGCCACAAGTGCTGCATTCAAAACACACGAAAGTGACAAATGTAATATATCAGATAGTGATTCAGACGATTTTGAAGATAATCACAGTGGCAAAACAATGAGCAAAACAAATATGCCAGCGCTTTTTCATTCATCAGACTCTGAATCGGGTGTACATTGTATTGTTAATGAAGGAAACATTCGGCAACTCCTTCCAGAGGGGTATGACTACAGGTTTTCACAGATTCAGTCTAAAAATGCTGACTCATTTAGCTTTTCATGTGAATTAAAAAAAAAAAAAATGAAGTCAGAACAGGAAGCTAGAAAAATGGGTTAACGAATACAACGAGAAAACTAAATAGACAATAGTATATGAACGTAATAGGGAAGGCAGTGGAAAGCATGTAGTTAGAAAACTATTTTTGCGCTGCCATCATAATCAATGGCAGACTGGCAAGTACAGTAAAAGTACTAGGTTACTCAAAACAACATTCAGAGAACACAGTAGTAAGCACACTCACTGTCCAGCACAAATGAATGTTACCATTATCACTCCTAGTGGCAAAAGTGGCAAATTAAATAAGGATTATCTTGTACTGGTAAACCTCAAACATGACCACAACCATCCAGTTCATGCAGCAGATGCATTGAGATTTAGACCTATTGCAGAAGACACAAGAAAGAAGTATTATGAGTTGTTTAAACTGGGACATTCTCCTGCCAGTGCACACTTAGTGTATGAAACCACACTCATGTTAAAAATGGACAACCCTCAGGCTCTTGCTGATCGAAATATCAACCTTAAAGTTAATGTATAGTGAAAAACTAAGTTGGGAGCAAGAAATGGAAAGGATGTTTATGAGGAGCTGGAACGACGAGTTGCTATATACAATGATGACAGTAAGAGTACTGGTGGGAAGGCAGTAGTGAAGAGATTCTCTAAAAGCAAAGTGGGATCTGATCAACCACTGGTGCTGGCTATATGCACTCCTCTCATGGCCAGGGTGCATGAACATGTAAAGCAGGCAGGTGAAATCATGTTTGTAGATTCCTCATCCTCATTAGATGATTTTAATAACCCCATGTTCATACTGTCTACTTCATCTGCAGCTGGAGGTCTGCCATTAGGGGTTGTGATCACTTCAGGGGAAAGTTTAAACATCATCTTTGAAGCAATGACTACGCTAAAGCAACTATTTCCAAACTGTTCATTTGGGGGCAAAATGTACCCTGATAACATCCTAACAGATGACTGCAGTCCTGAAAGGGAAGGATTAAACAAAACATGGCCTTCTGCTAAATTATTCTTATGCGTGTTTCATTTTTTACAAAGTATGTGGTGATGGTTATGGAACAGCAAAAATAGTATAGACAAAGACGACAAACAGTACCTAATGGAATGTGTAAGGAAACTAGTTTATGCTGAAAATACTGACAAGCTGAAAGCAATGTACCAAAGATTGAAGGAGGATGCAGCTATACGAAAGTATGACAATTTCAAGAAACATTTGGAAGGTTACTGGGAGCGCCGTGGTGAATGGCTTCAGAGGAAACAATACCAATAATTATGCAGAGTCTGGCATTCGGATATTGAAGGTCATTGTATTCAAGTTAAAGCATACAATTTAGTGCAGCTGTTTGAGCTCAAGACAGTTACTTTCGAACTCTACTATGAACGCCGTCTTCTTGCTGTTGCTCATAATAGAATGGACAGATACATTGCTTTGAGCTTCAAAAGTAAACATGATTGAAATTAGGGAATCTGATTCTGAAGGTGTGTACATAGTTAAAAGTCAGAGTCATGATGGAGTGGAATATGAAGTAGATACGAGCAGGTGGCATTGTACATGCACTATTGCTTGGACAGGGAAACCAACAGGTGAGCCATGTAAACACCAGGCTGCGGTAGCTAAGAAGTATAACTTGTCATCAATAAACTACATACCATATTTCAGCTCAGAGGGAAATGCAGTTTTGGTAGTGGGAGTTGAAAACGCTGGTGATAAATCGTTCTATGGTAGTTTGAATGATGGAAACTTATCCAATGATTTTAGTGGTGGGTGTGAGGAGAAAATGGATACACATGAAGATGAGGATTCACATCATGATGAGGGAGCAGCCAATTTGGATATAATGGTAGGATTGTTGGAGGAGAATGATGAGATAAAACATCTCAAGGACAGGGTAATACAGTTGCGAAATGAATTCATATCAGATATTGATAGTATAGGATTGAACAAATGGATACACAATACCTTAATGGCCTTTGCAAGTTTTTTACTGTCTATACGGACACTGTTAAGAAATCAGAACCAGTAACCTCAGCAACTCCACAGCTGTCCTCTCTACTACATTCATACTTGTGAAAAATCAACCAGCAAGTACCACTATTGCTGGAACCAGACGTATCAAGGTACAACCTACAGCTATTGCAAGGCGCCGAGAAGGCATAGCAAGAGGAAGTCAATATGCACCCTCGGGAAGACCCCCTAAACGCAAAGCTTCTGCTGAAGACTGCCATACACAAACAAAACGTGGTAAACAAGACCACACAAAAAGGAAGCATAGCCTTAGTTTGAATGTCAAATTAAATCAGCCAAACCCCTTCAAACATGGACAGGGGACATTGACATATTCGTACACCCATTTACAACCCAACACTTTGTACGTGAGAATGTTTTAGCTTTACTTTCTTGATGTACTCAACTTGTTACATATATTATTGTAAACGGCACTCATACTGAGTGCAAACCAGTTGCAGTGGTGACGAAACAATACGAGCCACAAGAACACAGTAACTAACAAAAGTTCTTCACTTCAGCTCAGTTAAGAAATGTTAGAAATGTTGTGTCACCCATAAGCTGGTTCGAAATGGTGTGTGTTTCCTGTATACAGTGATACAGTGCAAGTGCTTTTATTGAAATGGGTCATACACTGACCTTGCTGACAGATTCAGTTTGTGAGATAGTGTGCTTCTGTTCATCCACCAAACAGAATTTTGCTTCCCCTTTTGACTACACAGCACATCTTCCTCATTGCTGTAAGTCAGAAACCTCCAATGTTTGCCACTGAACTGTATAGGGCTGCAACTGTGCTGTAACGAAGTACCAACAATTTTGGACTATTAATGGATGGCTGTTACCTTGTGTTATAGTTACCTAAGCCTGATCAACATCATTCCTTGCTACAAGAATATTCACACCAGTGAATGTAGGCATGCAGTTGCTTGTTACAATTTATCCATTATTATATTATTCTGTACATTGTCTATACAGAGTGTCTCATGTTTTGTAGTCGCATGATTTTGTAAGAACTTCATGATCTTGTAAGAACCTCATGATCTTGTAAGCACGTTACAAGAAAAGGAAGCTATGTTGTTACGTAAACTTCAAGCGTACAAATTTTCACAACTCTACTTTCAACTACAAGATGGACATGCGTTTTATATAGCTACATGTATAGTGACTCACCTTAAATTTTTTCTCAAAGGCTTTTTTAAAAGCCATTTCAACAAATGTACAAAAGATCTTTCACCCGTGGCTGCCTCGAGTTCAAGGTTCACCCATGAAGCTCCGCCTTAACGCGCATGCGCAGTACGAGTACATGGACTTCTGTGCAGAGACTAACAAGTCACAAAAAAGTTTTCTCAATGAAAACAAGCACATGTAGGGATGGAACCCTCAAAAACCAACCAAACAAGATAGGAACAACACCACAATACTTTTACACCATCCCTACATCTTGTGCCATTTTGCCGACTATGCATTGTGTTTGTTACTTGTGTGCACAGAAGGGTTGTCTTGGGCATGGAAGCCTGTGGAACGAGCAGTACTGGGTGTGTAGTGCACGTTGTTGTGTATGGAGAGTGCGTTGTGTTGTGGGTGGCTGTAACTTTGTTACGGTTGAGTGTGGCAGGCATGGTTAGCTAGTTTAATATGTACAAGCTGTGGGGTGCAAGATCAGTGCTGAGTCTGTGTGGCATGTTGGAGTGGGTTGCGTATGTTGTGGGCTTTTGTAGCTGCTGGGCATGGCAGGTAAGGGTTGTCTTGTAAGTGAAGGCTGTGGTGTGAGCAGTACTGGGTCGGTCCGTAGTTAACGACATGGTGGTGTGTTTGAAAGGTTTGTAGGGTAGGTAGCTAGTTGTAGGGAGAAAGGTTGTTTGTTGGTTTGTGGGTGTGCAGTGTTGTTTTAGTTAACTATAACTTTAACTAAACATATTTTAGTATGGCCTTTTTAAAATTTAGTTAACCAAAAGTGCAACTTAAATTTCTTGCTAACTTGGGGGCTGTAACTAAAACGTCCAAGGACGTACAAGAAGAAACCGTAACTGTACTAAAACAGAATACAGCCTGTTTTCAACAATAAGTGTAACTAAATACCTTTTAGTAAGGGGTTTTAGAGTTTCAGTGGTTGAAACTATAACTAACTAAAAATTTTGTAAAACCGGGAAACTAGAACTAAACTAAACCAAAAGTATTTTCTAAATAAAAACTAACTATAACAGCACAAACCCTAAAAACTTAAATTTGAAGGGTTTTGTGGTGTACGTGGTTGGCAAAATGGCACAAGATGTAGGGATGGTGTAAAAGTATTGTGGTGTTGTTCCTATCTTGTTTGGTTAGTTTTTGAGGGTTCCATCCCTACATGTGCTTGTTTTCATTGAGAAAACTTTTTTGTGACTTGTTTGCTTTGTTTTTTTTTTTGGTTTAGGAATGGTAAGAGAGAGGTGACATGGGAGGGTAGGCCGAGGGGAAGATGCATGGTGTGTACAGTATGATAGTAGAAAGAGCTAAGAATTGTCATAAATTCAAACGCTTTGAAGTGAAATCGTCAATCCAAACATCAAACTTCGGGGGGTTTAGAAGTACAGTCCAAGCAAAGCCTCATAAAAACCAAGTGAAAAGCAGATGAGTTTAATAAGGCTTTGCATGCAAGCTTATAAATCCTGTGCTCATTTCACGTGGACTACTAATGGGTTCACCGAAAAACTCTCCATAGACTGTCACCAGAGTATTGAGTCGTAAGACCCCATCCCATTACAGAACTGTTTGATGGTGAGTAGCTATAGTCTAAATGGGTTTGAAACGAACCCATAGGGGTCTGTGGAGCTGAACAACCGCCAGTTCTGTGGCCACCTCTAGTGCAGAAGTTTGGAATGAAGCCATGCACTAGTTGACTCGGTGCTACTAGAGTTTGAGTATACCAAGCTACCAATAGGCTGCCACTTGCTTCGTTGGAGGAATATGAAGACTCAGGCACAACACAAAAGGAGGATGTTAAGAAGACACCAGCCAAAGTGCTACCATCAACTCGCAGTAAACATTGTATGTGTACTATATGCATGTAAATGACTATAACAAGCAAATTTGAAATGTGAAAGTTGACAATAAAACTTGAAATTGAATATCAGTAGCTAGTGTTCTAAGTCATATGAAGTACTTGATGGTTAAAACACTAGCTGGCATAGTACCGTCTATACCACTTGAGCTTGGCTTTTGCTGACTTCAAATTAGTCATACGAGCTGCTGCCCTTTTTTTGTCAGGGTTCCTCCAATAACTACTATGGGAGGATACGCAGGAAGCTGCCCTTCCTTTCTCAGGGTCCTCCCAATAGCGGGTATGGGAGGATACGCAGGAGGCTGCCCTTCCTTTCTCAGGGTCCTCCCGATAACGGGTATGGGAGGATGCCCTGGAAGATGCCCTTTTGGTCTCAGGGTCCTCCCAATAACGGGTATGGGAGGACGCCCTTTTCGTCTCAGGGTCCTCCCAATAACGGGTATGGGTCTCAATACTTTCACGTCGTTTCATGCCCCCTCACGTGATATGTGTGGGTGGAGCTTGCATACCGTAGGTTCAAAGGGTAATTCGGCATGTAATAGTGGCAACATAATATAAAGATCTTGTCTACGCAGCTCGAGTCTACTCACTCTTGGTCTGTCGATGGTTCAAAGGAGGCAGATGGAAGCTCTGTCTAGAGGTTTAAGTAAGTTATGATACTGTCGTGAATGTGTGGACTGTGTGGCAGTGTCAATACAGCTCGTTTTTTTGGTGCACTCAAGCTAAGTGTGTCTATACCCTCTGACGTCATTGCATGTGATGCGATCTCCCAGGCCTTTACTCACCATTTTTGAATACTGCAAGCAATCAAAATCTGAAGCCGGAGAAGGCCTGGAAACCAGGCTGTGCATTTTGTTTGCTTCCAACCCAGCCTGTTGCCAAGACTATGCCGTTTGCCACTTCCTCAGGCTCCTACAGTCGTTCCAATCCCTGGTAACCTCCTCTTGCTCATGGAGTATTTGGACACTGTATCACCTTAGATAGCCAAGCAGATCAAGTCTTGGACCAACGAAGACACAGTGCTGGCTCAAGTGCAAAGATTTGTGCTCCATGGTTGGCCTTCTCAAGAGCCAAGGGAGGAGTGCAGCAGAATTGGAGGAGGCAAGAGTTGAGTGTGCTGGATGGTTGTGTACTTTGGGGTGCAAGAGTGGTTGTTCCACCACCAGGAAGAGAGCGAGTAATCCAGGAACTGTGTGAGGTATACCCAGGCATTGCAAGGATGAAAAGCTTGGCAAGAAGCTGTGTGTTGTGGGCGAGCCTGGATGCAGACCTGGAAGCCGAAGTGCGGACATGTCAGTCAAGTCGACCCTCAGAATTAGTCTCGTGCCCAGACCCTCTCGCACGTGCGAGAGGGTCTGGTGTTCTGAGTGACTTTTCTTGTCACATGGGCCGGGGTAGCTCCCCGATCTGAGAGCTCGAATCAGATTCTAGAACGCATAATTATATGTGCATGACGTAAGCGATCATATTTTGAACCGAATTGGAGGTAGAAAAAACTTACCTCGCAGCTCGTTCTCAGCTTTCCCAAGAAACTTCGTGGCCTTATCAAGCTTTTATAAACCATACCGTGCAGAAGTCTAAGTCGTCAGAAAACTTAAGTCTCAGATGTAAAATGTCATTATGACATTCTTTCTGCCATAGGCCCTGCCCCATGTGACAAGAAATGTCGCTCAGAACACCAGACCCTCTTTCTGCTTTTCAGGAGGGTCTGGGGACGAGACTACCCCACAATGACTGTGTTGATCTAAGTGGGAGAAGTGATATATTTGACCTTTGACTGATTAAAGTCGTTGAACCTCTATATCCGTTTTTGTATGTCTTCTGTTATTGTATATAAGTGGAAAGTTGTCAATTTTTTTTGTGTGAGTGCAGTGCAGTCTACAGTCTCTGATAACGAATATATAGTGCCATGCAAACATGCACATATACTGTTGCAATCACTGGTAGCCTCTAGCAAGCTGTACACCACAGAGTTTCACATGTAATCTCTGGACTGCACACTGACAGGTTATCATCTTAAATGATGTTTATAGCCTCATTCCCAAGGCCCCACTCAGCTGGCAAAAGCTGGACCTAGAGGCTAGAGGAACCAGGGAACAACGCTAAGGACACTCTGGTTCCATATGTACCGATCGATACTGCAGTGACCTCTGAAATAAATACAAACAACTGTACATGTGTACTACTGAAAGTTCCAATCGGTGCAATAAGTCCTGCAACATATACTGTTGCACTTCCATCTACACATTCATCATCTTCACAGGCGTGGCTGGTTGGCATCAAGGTAACTCCATCAGGTTTTGTTGCAAACTCATCAAAATTTTAGTTCAGTGCTGATCCCACAGTGCCTCAGTCCTCCAGCGCAAAGATGAATTTCACCGTCCTGTAGGTTGCCCGTGGAGGAAATCAGACATTACTGGTTGTAGCTTCCAGGTAGTGTTTCAGGCTGGCTGCATCTTCATTTCTGTTTCGTGGCAGGTTTAACCTCGGTTAGACATAGTGCGCTCGTGCCCTGACCCCACCCCCTCAGTGGGTCATGTGACAGGGGGACATGAAACGACGTGAAAGTAATGAGACCCTAACGGGTATGGGAGGACGCCCTTTTCGTCTCAGGGTCCTTCCAATAACAGGCATGGGAGGACGCCCGGGAAGATGCCCTGTGTTTCTCCGGGTCCTTCCAGTAATTAATTTACGGGACGCTTGCCTTTTTCCCCTTTGTTTCACAGGTAGTTCTGCTTGTACTTCGCTCGTTTCTTGCGGACATTACGCATATTGCGTTCGATGTAAAGTGCAGCACAACCACGTCAACTGATCCACGAAATCAGATTTGCAAACTGCAACGCTCAATTCTCACCTTCTCTACGAAGTACTGAACCACGTGCTCAGTTGAACCCTGGTGACGTAATTATGAGTAATATTTAATTCGAGCAAAATGGCGTGTAGCAGCTAGCGTAAGTGTGAGATTACCTGAGAATCGCCGACAAGTTTGAGTTCTTTCTTTTAGACCGATAAGTGGCAGGTGCAATACCTAGTGATTTATCCTGTTGTTTTGCGTTTGAATCGTTGTAAAAGCTCCAGCCGTTATCGTGCTATCGCGGTGAGAGGCAGAAGAAGAAGAAGAAGAAGAAAGTCAGAAGATAGACGATTTGTCCGTTTTGGCGACTTGCCGGTCTGGTGCTTAGCGATACTTTCCAGCAAACTTAACAGTCTCTTTGCTCATGAAAACACTCGATAATGCCTGATATGGCTCATACAGGCCTTTGACTAATCTAACGAAGACATTTCGAGCGTGTTATTTGTGCACTTTTAATGTGGCGGCCATTTTTTTTCGGGGTCATCCCTACATATGGCGTACTACCGTACGCCATGATAATGTAGGGTGCCGGTTAGTGGTCGTGCCCATATGGCGCGTGGCTATATGGCGCATGGCTAGTAACAAAAAAAATCTCATGGTGGTATACATCTAAAGTCATGTGCGCATGCGTATGTACATGTCTCGTTCCCAGACTACTGGACTAGGGCTAGTAGACGGGACTAAGACAGGCAATGGCGTAGTTCCGTCGACAGTGTTGTTTTGGAAGGTTGGAGTACTTTCTTTGGGGAAATTGCTTGTTTCCTACGTGACTGTGAAAGAAACGAGGATACGACAGACCAAAGGAAGTTGTAATATATCTGTGAGCGTCTGGAGAACTGCATAGCCCACATTAGAATTTTGTATGCACAGATTGATGAAGAAGTGGCTGACAGTGATGATGGGCTTCGTGAGCTAGACAGTGGCATGTCTGGACTTCTAGTAGTTCTAAATGAGAAACTTCCCTATTGGCGTGAAAAGCTAGAAGTCAGCTATCAGTCAGAACCAACCACAGTCATCCTCCCACCAGTTTGCCACAATCCCCGTCGGAGAGGTAGACCACCATTTGAAATACATCCTGAGCAGATCCTTTTTTAAGGGAGTTCAATTTCACTTGGCAAACAATAGCTACTATGCTAGGGGTTAGCAGAATGACCTTGTATCGCAAACGTGTGGAAGCTGGAATATCAGAAGATCCAAGGTTAGACTATTGCATTGCACAGACACAATCTTTCATTATAATTTCATTTGGAATCAGACTGTGTAGTGCCAGGTATTTACTTTGAAATTTGTCTTTCCCATCAGATTTAGTTGTCTTACTGATACAGAACTTGATCAATGGGTTGAAGCGATCAAAAGGGATATGCCAGATGTGGGACAGAGAATGGTTCAAGGTCTTCTTCGTTCTCAGGGAATTACTGTTCCACAAAGACGTATTCGTGAAAGCTTAAAGCGGGTTGACCCCATCAACGTAGGTCTAAGATGGTGTCCTAGGATCCAAAGAAAACCGTATTCTGTTCCTGGGCCAAATTCACTTTGGCACATTGGTACGTAGGTCAGCTCATTGTCATGCCATGATCACAATCTGACAATCATCCTCAGTCTGCTTTGTTGAATGCTAGCAAAGTATAACCACTCTAACCTAGGGGAAAATGTCTACAGATTAGCAAGGTATCCTCATTTCTGGGATGTATTTAATATGTATTGTGAGCTTGGAGTTTGGTCAAGTGTCCTGATTAACCAAGGTATTCCCCACTGAAAATGTACGTAGTCAGTATGTAACACAACATCAACTGAGTATTTTTGTGGGTACCAAGTGCAATCTGAACTTTACTGCATGACTTTTCCACCATATTATGTCTATAGTGTGGCAGTGGTTATTTCATGTACTATGTACATGCTTTGTACATTACTCCCTCCAAACACACATAACTGTTAAATATACTTATTTCTTCTCAATAGATGGAAACCATAAACTTATTCGGTGGAGATTGGTTATCCATGGAGCTATTGATGGTTATTCCAGACTAGTCCTTTTCCTACACTGCTCAGGTAATAATAGAGCAAGTACGGTGCTACAACAGTTTGTTGGAGCAGTACAAGTATATGGCTTGCCTTCAAGGGTCAGAACTGACCAGGGGCTTGAGAATGTGGAAATTGTTCGGATGATGTTTGAACAAAGATGTACAGACCGTGCGAGTGTACTGGTTGGATCATCTGTCCACAATCAAAGAATCGAAAGACTCTGGCGAGATGTTTTCACAGCTGTGGCACAGTTGTATCACCGCCTATTTTACCATTTGGAAAACTTGGGCATTCTAGATCCCCTTGACTGTCAGCACCTGTATGCTCTCCATTATGTGTATATTCCGCGGATCAACCATGCACTCACACTATTTATGAATGGTTGGAACAAACACCCCGTTAGTGGATGTGGTGGCAACTCACCAATGCAGATGTTCACCAAGGAAATGGTGAAACTGAGTCGGACCAATCTTCCTGCATTGGACTTTTTTGAACCTGTTCCTGAGCTATATGGTATAGAGGATGAAGATTTTGTTCCTGAGTCAGATTGTCATGTGTCTATACCCCCTTTAGATGTTGATTTGGATAATGAGACACTAGAAGTTCTACAGCATGAAGTAGATCCTTTGTTAGAAAGCAGTTGTTATGGTGTTGATTTATATCAACATGCACTGCAGATTGTACAGGAGTGAGTGGTTTATTATAATTTGGCTGCTATACTCAATCCTGCACTATGATGCATGTCAATGAATGAAAATGCAGGTTAGTAAACCAACAACTGTGGTACAGGGGTATACACAACTCAATAGAGCACGAGTAGTAGTAGATCCACAAGCCAGGTGTAAGAATTCAACATTTCTTTTAAGTAAAAACTTGCATTGATTTTGGATAATATAGTTCACATCTAGATTTTATGCATGGCTACCTTACTTGGACATATGCAAACAGTATGGAAGTAATATCCCTTAAACAAAAGAGCAACTACCCCGATTCTATGACCTAGTGATTTGATCCAATGCACTAACTATATAGTTAAACCTGTCCATTCCTAACTCTGGCATGTTTGCTCTGTGGAGTATACAACCAACCTAGAATCTTTGCAGAAAAACAATGTTAGTAGGGTCAAATTATGCTGGAATGAATGTATACATGATGACAGCAGAACTGACAAAGAAATGATCATGGTATACATGCACGGTATGGTCAGTTTACTTCAGTACCAGTAGGAGTTGATAGTCCTATTGTCATTATTGTGCATCAACCAAAGATATACATACATATAAATATCCTAGTTACAACTTCAATAATCACAGGCAGAAGCCTGAAGCTATTCCCTCTTGAAAGTTCAGACGAGTCAGTACATCCATCCAAAGCTTAAGGAATCTTCCTTGCGCTTCTTGGATTGAAACAGCAAACATGTTGGTACAACTGGTATTGGGACCTCATATGGACTTCACTAGAATGGGTTGACCAGACTGGCCAAGTTGAAGTAAATGAACCACTGAACTCATCATGTGCACCATGGAGCAAAAGGTATAAGAGTGAAGACTGAAGCAGCATTTCAGTCCTTTTAACCTCAATTCCTTTGATATCATTTCAATCATTGTGTAGCGTGGCTCACAAATCAACTCGCCGTTCGGCGCAAACAGTAAACGGTGCAAAATAGTTATTATTTGGTGCGAGCAATAGCAAGAGAATCTGTCCAGAAAGTAAGTGTGCCTACTTATATACAAAACAGAACACATGATGAAAAGTATGATGACAAATGGTGTGAGCTATACCACAACAGACAGGGGGATGGAGATGTACAGGAAATGTAGAGGTGACAACGAAAACATGGGAGGAGAAGGCTATTGAGTGAAAAGAACCACCATGTAGCAAAATACACACTGAGATAAGCAGCATGCAGATGTACAAATAAGGCTATAAGGTGGTTTAACAGTATACATAAATGAAAAATCATTACAAACTAATTGATACACTATATAGACAACATATTAAGTTCAACAGTTAACATATGTTACAATTGGATCCCTTTTGTTGCTCCATCCAACTGGCTATATATATGTGGTAACCTACTTATAGTTTGTTTCAGGGAAACTTCTTGTCATCTGATACGCAAAGGGTTGACCACCGAAACAAAAGGTTGTGCATGTTATATATGTAGTGCTAGTGATTTAGGAAGTTACCTCATGTGCATACCCTTCTTGTATTACAGCATGCACCCATTACTGTGCATTGTCAAGGTGACACCTTACTCATCTTTCATGCACACGTGTCTATTGTACCACTCCAGGGATACACCCTGTTGATTGATGACTATTTGGTCTCCATATTCTCTTGCTTGAAAATCTCAAGTATACTCAGATCTGCCTAAAGCTATATATCCCATACTCAATAATGGTTGTACCCTTATTTCCTGGCTAGCCTCATTCCCCGGCCCTCCCTTCTCAGTGAGAACACTGAGAAGGGAGAACCTGGGAACCAGGAGGTGAAATAGAAGTAGGGTAGAGATACATACACATAGGCTTACATCACTGATCTAGAAAGTGAATGCTCCTTGCATGATATAATGCATACCATAACAGACATTGCTGATGTCTACCTAGGAGCTAAATGTTACAACAATAGCCATCAGGCAGATACATATAAACTTCCTATACGAAGACCAATTCTCCTTGCTTAAGCCTCTTTTGGGCTCGTAAACCCAATCACATAAGTCATCCACTTGATTAGCGCTCATTCGGACATATGGACTGCCAAATCTCATGACAGTATTATTAAGCGGTCGCTTCTTCTCCTTGGTGATCCAATACTGAAGTAGATCACAAGATGGAAGCATGATTACACCAGGCTCAACTGTACTCGCTTTGAACTCATCAAATTCTTCCATGAGGTTGTCATTTACCACCACAAAGTTTCCTAAGTCTCTCAATTCAGGTTTTCCAGCATATTTTCTCCAGTCCTGCCACAGGACTACATCAACGTCCTTGGAGAGTAGAAACTCTCCAGGTACACGATCATACTGTAGAAAAATAATAATGTCATACTGATTACTCCCTGCATATGGCAGTTCAAAGTATTACTAATAGCCATGAGCTGGGAATTGAGGATACCTAGAATTCCACCCAAAGATAACTTTGCCATTCTATATCACTATCCACCTACTCCCACAAATCCACCTTAAATGGAACTCATCCTGATTCTGAAGTCCACATACTGGTAGTTATAGTATACCATGAGTCACAAATCAAAATTATATGGACATGACTGTGGTACACATGCATTCATTCAGGCTTATTACATGCATACAAGTTTGAAGTTGTCCAGTGGTGGAATTGGTGCAGAATTCTGGAATTCCACCTAGGACTCCTATACCATTTCTGATACACTCTTGTTCATTCATATTCACTTCTGCAATTGCAGTATTCCAGAATCATTCCAATAAAACATTTCAATTCTACAATATGAAGTCATGATTCCCCGACCCCCCCCCCCCCCCCCCAAAAAAAAAAAAACAAAGTTATAACCCCCCTTTCCACTCACTCTTCAAAAAGGTAAGGGAAGTTAGCATTTACTTGTCCCTAGGACTGACCTCTGGAACATCTTCTTCTTCCCTCTCCCTTCCTGTCATTCCATACATGAATGAACACTCGCGCCACAGCCTGTAGAGTCCACTGTCTTCTAGTTGTTTCCTTAGTGTTGCTGCAAATAGAAGAAAAAGGTGTTTTATGTGGAGAATGGGAGTGGGGTAACTATGCAATTACTTTCCTCATTGTCTGATAGCAGAAATAGAAACCACAGCTGATATCTCTCTAGGGTAGGGTAAATACTCCTAAGATTAACATACTAAACACTTTTAGGTATGCTAGATACCTTTCTCAGGCTCTGCTTCCGACTGTGGCTGTACTTTCTGCTGTTCCCCACTTACAACAACTGCAAATACTCTAGGGCCAACCATGTACTGTGTACCAACTTGAGTGGGGTGCTGAGTAGGGAGTGATGGGTAGCTTGCCCCAGGGAGAGGAGGGTGGACTGGCACTGGTGGAAGAGGACAGCTTGCCCCAGGTGGAGGAGGGTGGACTGGAGGTTTCTGTTGAGGGTAGACTGGTGCTGGTAGAGGGTTCCGGTGAGAGTGTATACTGGTGCTGGTAGAGGATTCTGGCAAAAGTGTACTGGTGCTGGTGGAGGATTCTGGCGAGAGTGTACTGGCGCTGGTGGAGGATTCTGGCGAGAGTGTACTGGCGCTGGTGGAGGATTCTGGCGAGAGTGTACTGGCGCTGGTGGAGGATTCTGGTGAGAGTGTACTGGTGCTGGTGGAGGATTCTGGCGAGAGTGTACTGGCGCTGGTGGAGGATTCTGGTGAGAGTGTACTGGCGCTGGTGGAGGATTCTGGTGAGAGTGTACTGGCGCTGGTGGAGGATTCTGGCAAGGGTGTACTGGCGCTGGTGGAGGGCTCTGGTGAGGGAGTGGAGGGTTGACAGAAAGGGGAGGCTGTTCAGATGATTGCTGACATGGCTTGATATAGATGCTGCCTCCATTAGCGATTTGAAGGACAGCTTGTCCTGACCATTCATTTTCACCTTCAGGTAGTTCTGCAGGAATGATGTCAGAAGAGCTGCTTACAGCCATGTACTTAAATGATGTATCTCCAAGAAACTTAGACATTTTGTCTTTAACCTTTCTGCATACTTCAGTTTCAGATTCATTTATTCCAATTCGAAGCTCTTGCACCCTCCCATCCTCTACTAGCTTGTCCCTGGCCTTACGCTTCGGAACGGCATGGGTTTTCACATCTAAAATCACGATTGTCACACGTTTCTTCTGCAGCTTAATCTTTCACTCCTTTGTCTGTACTTTAGTCACAGCTGACATCCTAGATGGATTAAACTGTGGCTTGCGTCCATACAGTGCAGCAATCTTACTTTGAACAGAGGTAGATGGATGTGATAATTTCTCAGCCAGTTGTGAGCCTGGTTGGTCTCCAGGTGGATCGTTTTTACAGTACTTCTTCTCCAGACAAATTTGTTTCCTTGAAATACCCCTGTTCAGTGATGTCTCCTGTGTAAAGTTAGTGTTCACAATGGTACTATTATGCATACACAATTGTGAAGTAACTGCTATGTGAAGCAAAGAGTGATCATAACTACTACTCCTAACCCAGAGTGAACGAAGACTACTTACATTAAAGCATACATGGCAACTTTTGGTTTATGCAACTATGGATCAGGACAGACAAGTTAGGCTGCTCACAGATGGCAGAAATTATGCACAGTGGTTGAGGTCACTCTAGGTAAGGGCCATGCATAAATGGCACTCATAAACCCCAAAATTCTGCTCATGATTTCAGTGTAAAGCTTAGTCCATGCATGTGTAGCCACAGTAGCTGGAGAAATAGCTGCAACTTGATGGCATATGTGATACCTAGCTATTGACTTATCTACTTATGTGTCATCAAATTTGGAGCCCCACATTAGCGTGAATGCATTGCGCACGCATGTTTGCATGCTTGTTTGCTTGCTTACGGCCATATACACGCGCCATGTGCACTTCATGTCGACTGGAGCTCAGTCGGAGAAGAGCTACTGCCAGGTGCATCATCGGCATGAGAGAGACCCGGCTGAAGTTGAAGCACGCATGGCAACTTGCTTCTAGTATGTGCAACTATGGACCATGACAGACAAGGGCAGGCTGCTCACAGACGGCTGAAATTATGCATGGTGCCACTGATTGAAGTGCTTGCAGGTAAGGGCCATACATAAACGACACTCAAAATTGGCAAAGATTGAGGTCATGATTTTAGTGTGAAGCTTAACCTATGCCTGGGTAGCCACAGTAGCTGCCTGGAGTGCAACTTTTCTGCATATGTGATCACCTACCTTTGGTAAGGATTTAGCTACATAAGCGTTATGAAGTTGGGCTTATCACGTTCATGTAACACAAACGCTTATGCATGGTTTATGTGGCATGAAATTCAGCTTGTTCAGGGTTGCACCATGAATCATCTGACTAGTATACATTATATACCTATATTCCCAAGTTTCTTGTGGTGCTACTAGATATAGTACCAATATCACATGGCAGCTTATAAAATCACTTGACATTTATTACTAAAGTGGGAGTGTCCTACATTGACAGTGGCGGATTTAGGGGGGGTAAGGGGGGTGCAAATGCACCCCCTTTGGCGGCTAGTAATGTATTTTGCGTACATAACTGCACGAGTCCATCAAATGATTATGCAGCAGTGGCATGCAGCAACAACAACCAGGCACAGTTACACACTCACGTATCAGTTCCTTACTGATCTCCAGACGTTTGACTAGGCCTAGAGTTGCTTCGAGATATTCAGTTCGGCCCAAGGGGTCCGCCACGGCGCGCCTCGGCGTACGAGATTTCGAAATCCACTGGATTTCACGTGGATTTCGGATTTCAGTCAGAGTGGATTTCTGGATTTCAGTTTGGATTTCTGCCGACAGGTTTCTTCTTGTATGTTCTTGGATATTTTAGTTATAGCTAGTTCCCAGCTTAGCAAAAAATTTTAGTTAGTTGTAGTTTTGGTTAAACTAAAATGTATTTAGTTAAAGTTATAGTTAACTAAAACAACACTGTCGGACAGTGTACGAGATTTCTTTTGTGACGGACCCCTCGGTTCGGCCTTCCAGCTATATTTTGTATGAATGCGTTCACGTGACCGAAAGTGGGCGTGGCAACCCAAAAATTTCCGGCGCGCTTTGCGCGCCCGCCGGTGACTGAACCCCCTTTCTAAATTTCTAGATCCGCCACTGATTGATCACATGATGACATGCTGGAAGTTGACAGCTTTTCTCACAAACGTTGCCAGGCTCTCTCCTCTTCCAGTTTTAGTGGAGAGAGCCTGGAAATGAAGCTAGCTGGCTGGTACAACAATTTGAAGTGTGATGTATTACTACACTTTCACCACACATTATATAGCTACTTACCTAGCTGAAAATCCCTCTTCAGAATGTCCATCTCAACTTTCATTGCCTTCTTCCGAAATCCTGACGAGGTCAGCTCTCCTACGTGAATGCGTGAATGCAAGCAAAATTGCGTCAGTGCATGTAGCCACTGAATAGCTACAAAGCTTGAAGAAACGGTATAGGAAAGACTACAAAATAAAATGCAGATTCTACTGTTTGTACAACTCACCATCGCGATACTCACGCTCCAGTTCAGCCAGAGTCTCCTCTAGCTCTAATCCCTGTTCAGAATGTTCGCTGGC
Source organism: Agelas oroides (assembly GCA_949130485.1). Lineage (NCBI taxonomy): Eukaryota > Metazoa > Porifera > Demospongiae > Agelasida > Agelasidae > Agelas > Agelas oroides. The sequence continues at coordinate 8,047,524 of OX422184.1, read as the reverse complement.
CATTTCTCAATACATGTGCGTGTGTCCTAAGACTCCGGCGCGCATGTGCAACAGGTTACAGAGGCACGTTGCGCATGCTCAGTACATTTATATAATTCCTCAGATTTTTGTTACTACCGGAATTTTCAGGTTTGTTGTCCAATACCGAATACGCATGCGCACAATTGCTTGAACTTTGACCCAGATTATGTGCCGCGGTAAATCCAAACAACAAAAGCACCGTCTTCTGGCTTTAGTCATGCCTATTCCGTACTCCCTCGATTTGCGATGGCGAATAATCTGGATTGTCCTCGCCTGGCATGCTTCTCCACAAGATATAGGCCAGCTACACAGTGTGTCTGAACGGACTGTGAGACGATACTTGAAGATGTTCGAGGAGACCGGTGATGTGAAGCCACGTTCACAGACCAGGTAGATAGTCACTATATTGTAAATCTAAGTCCCTCAGGCGCCTAAACTGCTTCATGCATGCAGCCAAACAGGTTTTTTAGACAGGCAGTATGCGCATGCGCAAGTTATAAACCAAAAGGGCGCGGACAACAAACCTGAAAATTCCGGTAGCCAATGCGCCATATTGCCCGTTTGTGAATGAGTGTACCCGGATAATTAAGATCAGGGTACGTACGCATGCGCATTTTGTATTTGCACGCGCATGTCTGCATATGGGTCTCATTACTTTCACGTCGTTTCATGTCCCCCTGTCACATGACCCACTGAGGGGGTGGGGTCAGGGCACGAGCGCACTATGTCTAACCGAGGTTAAACCTGCCACGAAACAGAAATGAAGATGCAGCCAGCCTGAAACACTACCTGGAAGCTACAACCAGTAATGTCTGATTTCCTCCACGGGCAACCTACAGGACGGTGAAATTCATCTTTGCGCTGGAGGACTGAGGCACTGTGGGATCAGCACTGAACTAAAATTTTGATGAGTTTGCAACAAAACCTGATGGAGTTACCTTGATGCCAACCAGCCACGCCTGTGAAGATGATGAATGTGTAGATGGAAGTGCAACAGTATATGTTGCAGGACTTATTGCACCGATTGGAACTTTCAGTAGTACACATGTACAGTTGTTTGTATTTATTTCAGAGGTCACTGCAGTATCGATCGGTACATATGGAACCAGAGTGTCCTTAGCGTTGTTCCCTGGTTCCTCTAGCCTCTAGGTCCAGCTTTTGCCAGCTGAGTGGGGCCTTGGGAATGAGGCTATAAACATCATTTAAGATGATAACCTGTCAGTGTGCAGTCCAGAGATTACATGTGAAACTCTGTGGTGTACAGCTTGCTAGAGGCTACCAGTGATTGCAACAGTATATGTGCATGTTTGCATGGCACTATATATTCGTTATCAGAGACTGTAGACTGCACTGCACTCACACAAAAAAAATTGACAACTTTCCACTTATATACAATAACAGAAGACATACAAAAACGGATATAGAGGTTCAACGACTTTAATCAGTCAAAGGTCAAATATATCACTTCTCCCACTTAGATCAACACAGTCATTGTGGGGTAGTCTCGTCCCCAGACCCTCCTGAAAAGCAGAAAGAGGGTCTGGTGTTCTGAGCGACATTTCTTGTCACATGGGGCAGGGCCTATGGCAGAAAGAATGTCATAATGACATTTTACATCTGAGACTTAAGTTTTCTGACGACTTAGACTTCTGCACGGTATGGTTTATAAAAGCTTGATAAGGCCACGAAGTTTCTTGGGAAAGCTGAGAACGAGCTGCGAGGTAAGTTTTTTCTACCTCCAATTCGGTTCAAAATATGATCGCTTACGTCATGCACATATAATTATGCGTTCTAGAATCTGATTCGAGCTCTCAGATCGGGGAGCTACCCCGGCCCATGTGACAAGAAAAGTCACTCAGAACACCAGACCCTCTCGCACGTGCGAGAGGGTCTGGGCACGAGACTAATTCTGAGGGTCGACTTGACTGACATGTCCGCACTTCGGCTTCCAGGTCTGCATCCAGGCTCGCCCACAACACACAGCTTCTTGCCAAGCTTTTCATCCTTGCAATGCCTGGGTATACCTCACACAGTTCCTGGATTACTCGCTCTCTTCCTGGTGGTGGAACAACCACTCTTGCACCCCAAAGTACACAACCATCCAGCACACTCAACTCTTGCCTCCTCCAATTCTGCTGCACTCCTCCCTTGGCTCTTGAGAAGGCCAACCATGGAGCACAAATCTTTGCACTTGAGCCAGCACTGTGTCTTCGTTGGTCCAAGACTTGATCTGCTTGGCTATCTAAGGTGATACAGTGTCCAAATACTCCATGAGCAAGAGGAGGTTACCAGGGATTGGAACGACTGTAGGAGCCTGAGGAAGTGGCAAACGGCATAGTCTTGGCAACAGGCTGGGTTGGAAGCAAACAAAATGCACAGCCTGGTTTCCAGGCCTTCTCCGGCTTCAGATTTTGATTGCTTGCAGTATTCAAAAATGGTGAGTAAAGGCCTGGGAGATCGCATCACATGCAATGACGTCAGAGGGTATAGACACACTTAGCTTGAGTGCACCAAAAAACGAGCTGTATTGACACTATGGGGTGCCGTTTGTGTCAAAACTAATAATTCAGTCGATGTACATATTACAAGTCGATGTGCAGTTTCATGGCGACGATCCCGTCAAGCAGCGTTAGTTTTGAGGCGACGAATTTCAACTGAGGAGACGAATTTTAACTGAAGCGACGAATTTCAACTGAGGAGACGAATTTTAACTGAAGCGACGAATTTAACTGAAGCGACGAATTTAACTGAAGCGACGAATTTAACTGAAGCGACGAATTTCAACTGAGGAGACGAATTTTAGCCTCGCCTCGTTCCCAGGCCGCGTGGGAGAGAGACCCTATTTCGATTACGTCATGATCACGTGAAACTACCAAGCGTATACATATTCGCGTTCCAGGAGCCTGGGAACGAGGCTAAACAGAACGTCACCAGCGATCGAGATGGCTACCTGCCGTGCAGTGGTGCTCTCGTTGACGAAATTGAGAGTGAACTAGCGTCAGCACTGGTACAAACACTGGTGTCAAGTGGGCTGATTAGCAATAGGGAAGAGAGGTCAGTCCATAGCTCTATCATGGACATATGACAAAGGGAGTTGACCAGAATGATTTCCGCATAATTTTCTCATAGGTACTGAGTGCATATGCTGAACTCCACAGGCATCCTAGTTTACTATCTTGACTGTTTTGTTACTCTAGATCACCTGGACGTCCAATGCTGGAGGTTTCTTTTGAGGAGATTGAATATCTTCGTGGTTTACGATTTACATGGACCAAAATAGCGGAAATATTGGGGATCAGCAGATCTACCTTATATCGTCGTTTGGAACGGGAAGGTGTTGACCTTACCTGCACTTACTCAGATATTTCTAATACTGAACTTGACCGCATAGTTGAATCTATCAAGCTAGCACACCCAAATGATGGAGAGAGACTGATGATTGGTCACCTTCATCGTCTCGGCTACAAAGTTCCTAGATCTAGGGTGAGAGCATCTATCCACCGTGTAGACCCAATCAACACTGTAATTAGGAGAAGTGTTACAATTCGTAGGCGTGTGTACTGTGTGGAGGGTCCCAATTCATTGTGGCATATAGATGGCAATCATAAGTTGATTAAATGGCGGCTAGTTATACATGGAGGTGTTGACAGTTTTTCAAGAACTATAGTCTACCTTCATTGTTCTACTAATAATGAAGCGTCCAGTGTGATGACTTCATATCTTGATGCTGTCAGTATGTATGGCTTACCTGATCAGGTTAGGTCAGACCAAGGTGGAGAGAACATCGAGGTGTGGCGCTACATGTTGGAGCAGCATCAGTCAGAATCTGCAGTGTTAGTAGGATCCTCAACACATGATGAAAGAATTGAAAGAATGTGGAGGGATGTGTATAGGTGTGTTGGTGTATTATATGCTGACCTTTTCAGGGAAATGGAAGCTGATGGAAGACTAAGTTGTCTAAATGAAGTTGATCTCTTCTGTTTACATTCGGTATTCTTACCGAGAATCAATGATTCTTTAAAATCATTTGTAGAATGCTGGAACAATCATCCGCTATCAACATCAGAAAACCTGACACCCAACCAGTTGTTCATTGAAGGGGCATTGAGGCAGAATATGACTCCAACATTGCACACTGCAACCCATGCCACTAGTACTATATCCCGTCTACCCCACCATCATGATGCAGTTGCTGTCCCCAGATCTACATTCACTCCTTGTGACAATCTACAAGATGAACTTGATCAGCAAGATATGCTACGGGTGACAGACGACTTTGGTTATTCAGTTTATCGACAAGTGTGTCGTCTAGTTGGCCATCATCTACAGCAGTGTAATGAATGCAGTTAGCTTGAATTTCATTTTCTTACCTTTAAGATTCAAGATCTACTCTTATGTACTTGTGTTATGCACACCCTCCCAGGTTTGTGGTGGGTGGGAACTCTGAAGGGGGTTTGACCCCCTTTAGGAGGGGCAATTTTTACAGCACATGCACACATTTGTGTACTCCTAAGTTAATGAAAGAGACTGCTGTAGAAGGGAATTTCATAATTAAATCCCCATTACACCTCACTTCCTACCAACCCAGGAGGGTGGGGCATAACAGTGATAGCTGTATTACTAATTACTTATTACTTACACATGCAGGGTAAAAGGTATTGATATGTACATACGGAAAACAGACCATGAATGTGAATGTTTATATGTACAGAAATGATTGTCAAGTAATGTAATGTACACATGAATAGAAGAGACAGAGCAACTAGACATGACCAAATCCAGCAGCATTAAGAATGCCATATGACATGTAGTAAACAAACTGATCTTCTGATAGTAACTGCCTTCCCACAGGAAGGTACAACGTGTTAGCACAAGTGTTCGATCTAGGAAATTGGTTCATGTCGTGAAACGCGATAGTTGGCTTCATCATCCCAAATCCTGCAGGTGGTGGAGATGGGGCACCAGTAGCAAATTCAAGAACTGTCCCAAAATTCAGACTGAATTCTTCCATCTCACCACTGTCATTCAGAAGATGTAACTTTCCATCCCTGGATGCTAGAGGAAAAGAGCATTCATAACAATGATAAATATTTAACATTGTCACTAGGCCTTTCCCACTTGGGAGTCTTGCTTGTATATTTAAAGAAACAGTGATGAGAGTTGCAACTGCTCCTTGTCAAATCGCTATGAATAATGTAAGATACATCTAATTATGTAATTAGTAACCCTTACATTCGATCATTTCAAGGAAGTGAACCCAGAACATCACCACCTGCTCCTCGTCCTCCCTCCTGTTGGAGCCCTCCAGGGAAAATCGCGTTTGAAAGAGGTTGATCATAACATCTGATGTAATTGGTGCAGGTTTTGAAGTAAACAATTTGTGCATACTGTGTGGATTGGCTTTGATTAAATCATAGATTCCAAGAGCGTTTAGGCCATCTATCATCTGGTCAAGCTGTGCTTTCACCCTTACAACAGTAAAGTGCTTTGCAAAAAATTGCACAACACAATCACGATCGGAGAGTGTGCTTGGTTGCTGAGTAACACCAAGTTCAAATCTAAAGTCAAATGCATCATCATCAAGTACTGTCTTCATTTGTTCCACTGTTTGTGCTCCTTCAAGCTGCAACAATAAGAAATCAGGTCTTCATAAAAGATTTAAGTTTGGGAGGGAAAGACAATGACCTGTGTGTCACAGTACGCTTTTCCTTAAGGGCATGTCCAGGAATTTTTTTTTTTATTCTCTAAGGTTGGTTTGAAGCCATTTTAAAATTGATTTATTAAAAAATTTCCAGGGTCACACGTGTTTGAAGTGACAGTGTTAAACTTTAATGGACTAACCTCTTCCAGTTTTCTCCTAATGTTATCGTCTGGCACCTCTCCTATGGTTGCGGTCACCTTGGTCATACCATGGACAATGTAGTCAACAACTGACGGGGCAAAAAAAGGTGGAGAAGGGCCACCGTGAATGAGAGATACTGAGATCATTTCCCCAATGTACTGGTATGTGCGCTTCTCTAGTGCTGTGACATTAGGTGTTGGAACACGGCAGTCTTCCCTTCCATGAAAAAGACAGTTGTTGTTAGCAATTGCCCCCATCAAGCGATGAAGGAATTCCCGCAATGGCCCTCCATCATCCACTGCAGCCTCTCCCACAAAAGTGATACGAATATATTTTTGAAAGTTGATTCCCAACCTAAAGCGACGAAGTGCATCTTCCCAAAGGTGCTTACGTCGCACCACAATCCGTTGGTACTCTGACCTGTCAACAGGCAGCATCTTAACCTTCTGTCTATGAAGTATCGTTTCTACAGGGATCCCATCACTAAGAGAGTAAAAAAAAAAAAAAAACATAAGATGCCACTTCATGACTACACATCAAAAACCCAGCAGTTGCTAAGCAACCCATAGGGCAGGAACTAGTAGGCAGGTCTTGACAAATTAGTTATCAGAAGCAGCTATGCTCTATAAGGTATCTGCAATCAAGACTGCTTCTCTCTCTAGCTTAAACCTCACCATTCATCAGCAGGTGTCAGTGGAGAAATGGGTGGAGATGTGGGGCTCCCAGGCTCAGTCTCAGGCTCATCATCGCTCACCAAGTTCACATATTCACTGCAAAGACACTGACATGAACTAGTGATGGTTCAAAACACTACTGCATCTGGAAACTTACATGTAAGCACTGCTTCCCATCCATGAACACCCAGGCTTGTCCACAGTCGGCAGACCTATAATAAAGGAAATGGACAGTATAGTGCTATTATGTTGTCTTGCCACCCTCACCCAATCCTACCTTTGACATCCTTACAAGAGTTTGGTTTCTTTGCCACAACACTAGAGGAGTGTCTAGCCAATCCACCTATCAGTTAAAAGGCACACCACAGAGCATCACACATTAACACACAGAGGGAGCATTGTACTCTTTACCTTGTCGTGGATGCTTTTGCTCAAGCTGAATAACCGGCAGATCGTCGGGATCACCATCATGCTCACTTCCACCACTCCGCTCATCTTCAAGCTCATCATCCTCCGGAAGAGGCACTGCAAGCTGCAAATGGACATATTTGTTAATTAGGGAAAATATCTTTCAACCACAGTATTTCATACCTCTAATGGTTCATCAGCAATGATATAAATTGGGGTCTTAGCATTTCGGCCAGCCACAGCACTAGCAGTCCACCGGTAGGAGTGTGACAGTTCTGGAATCATTAAACTCCTGCTGTCACCTCCAGATGGTTGCAAGATCTTGAACGGGAACCCACTGTCGCCATCCATTGGGACATGAAAAACTGATCGGATCTCATCAAAAATTTCATCCTCTCCCATGCTTGAATTAAGCTGAATTTTTCCCAGCAGCTTGTTAACTGCAAGGAAGTGTCTCATTGGCTTTTTTCGGGGTATTTTGATGACATTGCCTCGTTTAGCAAACCATTTTGGAAGGCAAACAATGTCCCTTTCATACGTATAACTCAACTTCCCTTTACCCCTGCGGGTAGTGGCTGCAGCAGACATCGCTTTTTTTGCATGTCGGTGCAGAAAAGCTGAGGGAAAAGCTGTTGATCTTTTCCTTAAAAACGAAAACAAAACAAAGCAATAACACAAATGACGACAGCTGCTTATACACCGTGCACAAACTGTCCAAGACTGCATGTTACGTAAAACTAACTTACTTGCTCGATTTCAGCTTCTTTTGTGGCGCCAGCTGGACACGGTCGTCACGATCATCTGATGAAGAATCTGAGGAACTCTGACGTGCACGCTACAGAGTCTGACAACACGTGGCACGCAACATACAAACTAGCCTCGTTCCCAGGCTAGGCGGGGAGTTTGGGCCGGTATCGGTGAGCAGCGGTATTCGCGTTCCGGAGCGGGAGAGTCTGGGAACGAGGCTAAGTATTCTGTATAGCCTCGTACCCAGGCCGTTTAGGAACGAGACTAATTACAGCTACGTTCCAAAGCATGGGAACGAGGCTGTCAGTTGAAAATTCGTCTCCTCAGTTGAAATTCGTCGCTTCAGCTGAAATTCGTCTCCTCAGTTGAAATTCGTCGCTTCAGCTGAAATTCGTCTCCTCAGTTGAAATTCGTCGCTTCAGCTGAAATTCGTCTCCTCAGCTGCAATTCGTTGCCTCATTTGAAATTCGTCGCCTCAGTTGAAATTCGTCGCCTCAAAACTAACGCTGCTTGACGGGATCGTCGCCATGAAACTGCACATCGACTTGTAATATGTACATCGACTGAATTATTAGTTTTGACACAAACGGCACCCCATATGACACTGCCACACAGTCCACACATTCACGACAGTATCATAACTTACTTAAACCTCTAGACAGAGCTTCCATCTGCCTCCTTTGAACCATCGACAGACCAAGAGTGAGTAGACTCGAGCTGCGTAGACAAGATCTTTATATTATGTTGCCACTATTACATGCCGAATTACCCTTTGAACCTACGGTATGCAAGCTCCACCCATACATCACGTGAGGGGGCATGAAACGACGTGAAAGTATTGAGACCCGTCTGCATATCGCCAGCCGGCCAGCCAGCGGACAGTAATTGCGAACTGTTAACCACACATGAATGGAAAGCTTGTTTCCATTTTCCATTAGTCTTTCTGATTGGTATTGCTAACCAACGTCGGTCTGGTCTAGTCTGCCTTCTCGAGGACTTTGACGGTACTGGGCCCGGGGATCCACGGTTCTCAGAACTACCTGGAGAAGTGACTTTGCAAGCAGGTAGCGATAACCCACATCGTTTAACTCCCTAGTAATTCTTGGCATTGTAATCATTCGTGGCTATACAGCAGTACATAACCTCATAGTTCGTCGTCCAAACCACTTGCACTGGTTATTCTTCATATGTATATTATATAGGGAAAGAGCAAGGTGCCTGATGGCTGCTCTGCCAGTTCGTGGACAGGATGGTTAGTGGCTGCCAATGTCATTCTTTTACTGTGGTTGAAATCCTACTACTGGTAATTTGTAATTACGTACTCAACAAGGATGTGCCATTGTTAGTTACAGTACTGTCATAGCCTCACTTCCCATCTGTATCTATGTCTGGGAGGAACATGGGAATGAGTGTAGTACTACCATACAGAATGGTGTTTGTGTAGCCATAGGGCAACCGAGCTCATGTCTGATGACTGCTGCAAGCTCAATGGCTTAGACTTGTTCCCAGGCCATCACCACTTGCAGTGCTACCCCCCAGCATTATTTCTGAAGTGGGGTTACCAAAAGACCTGGGAATACTCCTGAGAACTTTGAAAACACTAGGTACAATGCATGTAAATACAATGTACAATAATGTTGTAATTTGTGCAGAATCTTGCCGCAAGAAACGTTCCACTGCCAACAGAGGCCCACTCTCTGAAGAGAGGTATGATTTATTGGTGGCAGCAATTTGGGGCAATCCAGACAAAATCCCTGAGGTAGATGGTTTTATAAAGCAAAATACGAGCTATATGTACTCTGGTAGCTGCAAAAGCAAACCTAACTTTTGCTATGATGAAGGGAGTGGAACCTTATATCGGCTTACCAGTGAAGGGAGGAGGGAAGTTGTACATGCCAACAGAGCTCGGGAGATATAACATTCACCGTCCACAAGGCAGAGCATGTAGGAAAGATGGGATAAATGCAATTGTAAAGTGTTTCTCCCAGCAATATGATTGTAAAGGTGTGAGAAAAATTGCTCAGGATGTCAAAGCGAATTGTGATGGTACTTGTAAAAGAATGGCAGCTCTAAAAACACGTAACGTAAACCACCACCTAAGCTGATCCGCAGCTTTCGGGTCATGGAACGCATTCAGATTGATTTACTGGAGATTTATGGCTCACAGAGTCCATTTGTTGAACAATCAGCACACAGCTTCCGACTGATCTTGTCAGTTATGGATTGCTTTTCAAAATATTGTTGGCTTGTTCCACTTGCGTCCAAGACCTCAGCAATGGTATCAAAGGCCCTGCTAAGTATATTCACCCAGTATGGCTGCCCAGAAAAACTGCAATCTGATAATGGTGGTGAATTAGTAAGCCATGTTCTTGAAGAGTTGTGTTCATCCCTAAAGATCAGAATATTTCATGGAAGGCCATATCATCCCCAAAGTCAGGGGCAAATTGAGCGATTAAACAAAAAGATCCGAAGAATTCTTCGCTATCGTTTGCTTGATTTTTCCCAAGAGGAACAATCTACAGTTTGGCCATTTCTTTTGCCAGAGATTACCTTCATTTTGAACAACAGCTGGCACAGTGCACTTTGTGCTACTCCTTTTGAAGTTTTCTTTGGAAGGTCATCCCGCCATTGCAGCATTGCAGACAGAGATGACATTGTGGTATGGCCTTCAGATGAATTTATGGCTTTTATGAAGGACTCACGTAGCAAATGTGAGTCTAGAACAGAAAAATTTGAGAAGAGTACATACCCCACTGATTTTTGGGGCTCTGGCAATAGTGATAGTGAAACTGATAGTGAAACTGATGGTGACATGGGGAAAGAAGCACTTCAGAAGACAGTAAACTGCCACCCAATTCAGTCAGAGAACATTGGAGAAATCCAGAGAAGTTTGTTAGTACTGCATACAGAACGAAGAATTATTGAATTGACAGCAATTGAAGGTACTGAAAAGAAGTATTATGAGAACTATTTGCTGCATGCCAAGAAGAGCAAGAACCAAGACTTTAAGTGTGGAGATGAAGTATGGTTTCATCACCCTGAAAAGTATGGCATGGTTGTAGTCCCCAATATACAAGGCAGAGTAACAGAAGTACTGCCTTGCAATTACTATCGTGTTTCATATAACACACTTGAAGGAACAGAATGTACAGCTACACTGTACGCTTCAACGATGGTTCTGGGCCGACCTCTAACAGAAAATGAACAATGTACTGATGATTTATCACCAGTTCAATCCCTGACTTTGCAAAATGTTACAGAGAAAGTGTTGTCACATGCTGTAAAGATGCGGGAAAGTATACATGACTGCATTCGTCAACTTGTCAGGGAAAACTCTGCAGAATGTTCTAACTGTAGCAATCTGTTCTTAATGATCATAGGTGATAAATTTCTTTATGCATAATCTTAATGAGGAGCAAAACCAGAAGATTTCACAGGTTAGATAACCTACATTATTTTTGTGTCACAAACAAGATCTGCCTATACAACCATTACAGCTGTCGCTGGTTAAGCAGGCCTTTGCAACCAAGGTTCTGTGTGTCTCATCCTTCTTCTATGAAGCTGTGATGCGGTGCAAACGAGGTGCCAAGGAGTATTCTGAACAAAGATTGTTCAGCTACTTAAAGGTAGGAGTGTATTCAAATTTAATTTAGAATTTGACTTACAATTATCTCTGTGCTTTGGAGGATATTAAGAGCATCCGAAAGATTGTAGTTCCAGTGAACATTGGATCATAGTGGTACGTCTGCTCATTGTACACTACATGTGTGAGTGTTTACAAATATGCAATGCTGATTACACCATGTAGGTGTGTGACTTTGTGCAGCGAAAAGTAGTTTCATATGACTCATTAGTGGGAGAACAGGGTGAAGTTGAAAGGCAATGTCCGCAACCACAGTACACTGCAATCATGATGAATATAGGGTACATCTGTGATATTTCTGTATAATAAAAGATAAGCCAATTCACACTAAATGGTCCTTGCAGGGAAATCCTCACACTGTTCTGCCAGAAAAATGGGGTACAGTCAACCGGTCTGTAAATGGAGAATGCTAAACAAAACTGTAAGTGTAAAATCTGTTTTGACTACAAATACTTTAGGTCTTACACAGCATGATTTCCTTTATATTACAGAATATTCCACAACAGGAAAATTCATCTGATTGTGGAGTCTTTGTGTGCAAGGTTAGTTTGCAACTAGCTGTGTGAACAAGGTGCTGTATTAGTAATCTAGTTACATGCAAACAGTTTGCAGCCTGCTTGGTGAGGAGTCAGAAGATCAATTTTGAGGTATGAGAAGTACTCTGGAAGTAACTGAATATTGAACTCAGAACTGTATGTTTGAAATTCACACTTAGTTGACCTTATTATCTCATACAGACAACACCAACAGTAATAAGGAAGTGGCTGCTATGTGAGATAATGATGAGGTATGGTGATTGCAGCAGGATATGTTTGCCTTAATGTGCTCGACTACACATACAGCTGTATTATACTTTGCAGCTCAAGTATGATAGATGCAGTTGAAACCAAGGAAGGATACAGTGCAGTCAAGGAGCAGTTGAGAAAGAAGCTGTGTATCAATTTCCAGGTGAATACACAGAATTGAATGCGTAAAAACACCTGTAATGATCACTTCATCCTCTAACATCTCACCGCAATATAGGGGTCCACAAGAGAAGAGCACACAAAATGTAAGACTTGTACAGTGGCCATTTGCAAGCACCAATATTATGTACCTGCTGTCCTTATACTCTCAGCGCATAGTGACATAGACAGTGATGAAGATTCAAGTAGCATGGATGAAGATGTCACTGACATCACTATGAAAGGTACCTTTATCTCACTGATTATTGCACAGTTTAGCTAGCAAATGTGCAGTTTAGCTAGCAAATGCACAGTGTAGCTGGCAAATGCACAGTGTAGCTAGCAAATGCACAGTTTAGCTGGAAAATGCATAGTTTAGCTGGCAAATGCATAGTGTAGCTGGCAAATGCACAGTTTAGCTGGAAAATGCATAACTTTCTGCTAACGTTGCATTGCCTGGAGTTATGTTTACTTTCCAATATATGTAGACCAGCAGAAAGACAACATTGAGCTGATTATTCCAGACTCTCTAGACAAGCCAGAAAGTCTGGTGTGTGATGAACCAATCTTTACCTTTGCAACAAGAAAGAAAAACTACATACATGCAGCACAGACATTGCTGACAACAGCACTTGGCCCCCCATTGAGGTTAACATTATACCATAGGCTTCCACAAAACTGGACTTAAATTTTTTTCTCCTAATAGAGATGGTAACATCCCAAGAAAAGTGATTCATACTGCTCTAAAAAAGGCTGAGGTATGAACATCAAGTACTAACATGCATTAATATACAGTTCAGTATACATACATGAACCATTAACATTGGCAGAGACATCTTGAAAGAGTGGCTGACAAACCTATGTCAAGCCCATACGGAAAACACCTGCTGGATGCCAGATCACCGAAGGAAAGGACAATTCCGACTGTCACATGGCCACAACAAGACTCGATTATTGTAAGTTTCTTGATGTAGTGCATTGCATCCACAGTGTGTAACTATTTGTGTTCTTGCACAGATTACTGAAGATTTATACTATCTTCGTGAGATTGCTTTCCAACAGAAAAGCTACTCCTCATCATGGCTTACCCGACAAGTGCTGTGGCCAGAAGTAAATACTGTTGTTGCAACAAATGAAATGCAGGAAATGTGTATTATAGCTGTATGTTTCTCTAACACAGGCAATGGTGGCTATACTCAGTGAAGCATTCTTGATACCTTGGGATACAGCTCAAAGATCTTATGACACACATACATTTCCCATCTTATGAATACCAATAGGTCTCTGCAATGAATAACAGTATAATTATGCTGCACTTTGTAACGTTAAGCATGCATGCAAGTAGCTATAGTTTTGTGGGAAACTAGCTGTGGTACTTTCATCAAAAGAGTGACTCCAGTCTTCCAATATGTCTAACCCTTATGATTTCTGTGCCAAATTGGAATTTGTATTGCTACTAGCTAAATGTAATCTCACATCAGAAGAAGCAATGATTGTCACCAGTTTGCAGTTAACTTGAGATGCATTATGCACTAACAAGCATGCATGAACTGCACGTATATAATCACTGATGTTTTAGCATGTTCAGCTATGGTGGCAACCTTCCACATGGTCATGTACACTGGGTGCATTATGTTAGTGCCCATTGAGCCATAAAGATAACAGGGCATCCAGGCACAATGCTCTCATCATCTGGAGTATCTGCTGTTTACTGGGCATGAGCAGACATTCTTTTGATGAAGAAAGTACATGTTCAGGCTTGATAATTCGGTGCTAGAAAACTAACAGGCATGAGACACCCACATGCCTACATATTTTGTGTAATCTAACAGCTTGTAACGATTTATGAAGAAAGTCAATAGTTTCTACTCAATTCATTAGATTTGTCACTAATGGGCACGGCTAGTTTTACAAACTGGCATGGTCAGGACTAGCCATGCCCATTAGTGATGAAAGGACAATATCATTGTTCAAAGCAGCTGTAGTCACTATTTCTCCACAATGATGGCAAGATTTGTCAGTTTTACAAACTGGCATGGACAGGACTAGCCATACCCATTAGTGATGAAGGACAATATCCATGTTCAAAGCAGTTGTAGTCACTGTTTCTCCACAATGATGGCAAGATTTGTCAGTTTCACAAACTGGCATGGGCAGGAGTTGCCATGTCCATTAGTGATGAAGGACAATATCCATGTTCAAAGCAGTTGTAGTCACTATTTCTCCACAATGGTGGCAAGATTTGTCAGTTTCACAAACTGGCATGGGCAGGAGTTGCCATGTCCATTAGTGATGAAGGACAATATCATTGTTCAAAGCAGTTGTAGTCACTATTTCTCCACAATGGTGGCAAGATTTGTCAGTTTCACAAACTGGCATGGGCAGGAGTTGCCATGTCCATTAGTGATGAAGGACAATATCCATGTTCAAAGCAGCTGTAGTCACTATTTCTCCACAATGATGGCAAGATTTGTCAGTTTCACAAACTGGCATGGGTAGAACTTGCCATGCCAATTAGTGTGAAAGGTCAATATCATTGTTCAAAGCAGTTGTAGTCACTGTTTCTCCACAATGATGGCAAGATTTGTCAGTTTCACAAACTGGCATGGGCAGGAGTTGCCTGCTTGAGGAAGGTCAAAACTCATCTCAAACACTGCAACTGTACGCACTGAGGTTTGTCAAACCAGCATTACTAACCGTCTCAAACTCAGCAGTAGTCACTGTTTCTGCATGAGATTTCTGGTATCATAGTTTGTCTTCTCCTGTTTCATCTACTGAATATACTTTTGCTTCAGTTAGTTTTAATTTAGTACTACAGTTTTTACACACTTCAAGGTATTTCCACTGACATCATATGATGTACAAGTACCAAATTGACACCTGTTGAGTCTCATGGTTAGTGAACTCTGACCTTAATACCCATCTCAAACACAGACACTGCATGCCGGCTTCTTCAAAATCAGAGGTTCTGAAAACTAGTGCAGGTAGACCTTGTCATACCCGGTACATGAAGGTCAAATGCATTATACTCATCTTCATCTCTTACTGCTCCTTCACAAGGATTCCTCACATTGTTTATATCACTGTAAAAACAAATTTGCTGTTTTAGCAAATTATTTCGTTACTACAATTGCGTGACTATCCTTCCTACGCTAATTCAAAGAATGTAGTGCTTGTAAAACATTTTGTGGGAGGCTATTAAAGTTTACTCAAGCATCAGCTCCCACTGCATGAATCTTTTCCAGCACTGCATTCATAAAATTTTATAGTAAGGATAGTCACGCAACTGTAGTAACCAAATACTTAGCTAAAATAACAGCTTTGTTTTTGCAGTGTATAGAAACTGGCATGGACAAAATCCAGAATCAGTACTCAGCACTTCTTAGATGACTGCTAGCTCCTCGGAGATACTTTATGATGAAAGGTTGAGTCTTAAGCAAGGAGTTCTTGCTTTCAACATACAATTATGCACGCTGCAAGTCAAAGTCAGTTCGTTCGCTGCTACGTATGCAGTGTGAGCCGTACTAGCTGCCGTACTCACTGGCATTCATGATTCGCTAATAGCCTCAAACCCAGGCTTTCCGTTCCGGATTTTGTCTCGCAGCTTTGGAATTTTCTCCAAAGCTGCGAGACAAAATCCGCAACGGAAAGCCTGGGATCGAGGCTAATTCGCTAACCTCTACTTGTAGCTCTTTCTTAGAGAATCAGACTTCTACGGCGGGCGCCACTACCAGGCATTCTGATTTTTGTCCATGCTGGTTAGTGAGACTAATATCCAGTAGTATACGGACATAAATGCCATTATTATCCATTTGTAGAGGGTCTTCCACAAACGGGCACGGCCACTAACGGGCACCCTACAACTAAGTCCAAAAAGTGTGCGTCAGATAAAAATTCGCCTCCCGTTTGCGTGCAGGTTTGGGCACGATGCCCCAGGCCGAGACCCTGACTGGCATCCCTGTGGTGACCGACCCGCTAGAGACGTGGCTTGAGGGGCACTGGTGGGAGTCCCTCTCCGATGTACACGCCGGTGTGCCCGCGTTGCCTGCTGCTGGCAGCAAATTACACATGGTGGCGGCCTGGTACATGCCGGAGGGCTCTTCGCCAGGGTTGCTCGGGTTTTCGCGCATCCCCAACGGGGTGCTGTACGTCTCTGTAGACACGGCTGTAAAGTTGGTTGAGCAGTTGGGTCGGGGAACCCTACTGGCAAAGGTGGACATTCGGAGTGCATACCGGATGCTCCCTATTCACCCAGATGATCGCTGGCTCCTGGGAATGCGTTGGGAGGGCAGTGTGTTTGTGGGCGCGGCACTCCCATTTGGGCTCCCGTCAGCCCCAAAGATATTTACGGCCGTTGCCGACGCTAGTCTTCCTGTTGGCCCGCAGTCTACTATGTGCACGTGACCTCAATACTCTCTTGTCTTTCAGTCGCCTGGGAGTGGCATGCTGCAATTTTCCCCTAAGGGATTCAAGCTCTTTCTTCATGCATGAGCGCTTTCCCATCCAGTTTGAGACAAGTGCCCTCAGCTCCACCAGCTTGGTCTGTGGGAGGCGAAGTTGTAGTACCATGGTATCGATATCGATGCAAAGGAAGGTCAGGCACGTGGTCGGACCTTCCAGCTTTTAGGTGGCCACTGTGATGCATGCATGGGCTGACATGTAACACGTGCAACCACAACAGTGCGTTTCCGCGTGACTGCAAATTAGGGATGTGAGACCAAGACCGCACGAATTGCAACTTGTCACAACAATGTGACGTCATGTCCTCGCTCCCCTTAGTCTACTCTGTAAAAAGGTAGCTGTGAGCTGGGATCAGCTGGAACTGCATAGTGGTGAAGCTGGGCAGGTCATTCTTACGCCGACTGTTTGAACTCCAAGCCGCCACAAAAAATCTCACCATCATGTTGCCCTGTGGGGCGCTGTCACGTCGGACCTTGCCTGGTGGGACACCTTCCTGGAGTCGTGCAACGGGATAGCAACCATTCTCCTCAGCTATGCCAGTGGCCCCACCACACCATGTGTACACAGACGCGGCAGGTGGCTTTGGCTGTGGGGCAATATGGGGGAGGCACTGGTTCCAGTACATGTGGCCTTCAACCTTTCAGGATCGGGCAATCGCCACTCAGGAGCTCTTATCCATCATCATGGCATGCATGATCTGGGGCCCATGGTGGGCCAACAACATGGTGGTGGACCACTGTGACAACCAGGCAGCAGTCTGTGTAGTCAATGCGGGCTACAGCCGCGACAAAGACATGATGCACCTGATGCACTGCTTGTTTTTATCAGGGCATACTGGGGAATTGGCATACGGGCATAACACATTCCGAGAGAACAGAATGTCGCGGCAGACGCAATCTCATGTGGTAACCTCTCTACCCTTTTCCAGGTGTCACCCCAGGCCTCCCCCCTCCCAACCGCAGTCCCGCAGTCCCTCCACGACCTTCTGGTAGCCCAGCAAGCAGACTGGACATCGCCCAGTTGGGTCTCACTGTTCAGGAGCTGTTCGCTGCAGGTCTGGCCCAACTGCAGGTCTGGCCAACTCCACCCAAAAAGCCTACAAGTCAGGCGAACGACACTACTCAGAGTTCTGCACCAGAACAGGTGTTACCCCATTTCCAACCAAGGAGACAACCTTCTCTGCGTTTGTAGCTCACCTGTACAAGGAGGGTTTGGTGGCCAGCACGGTGAAGTCCTACCTGGCAGCAGTGCAGCATGCCCAGATTGCCTTGGGCCCTGGGGATCCTAAGATGGCAGGTATGCCCCAATTAGAGTATGTGACAAAGGGGCTACATAAAAAGACAGTGGGCAGGCAAAAACGAACCTAGGGTCAGTGGACCAAAGTGACCAACCACGTTTTGCCCTTTGCTCCAGTGGATTTCAGGTTTGTGTGTTCACTGCCAACTAACATTCCAAAATTTACCTGAAGTAGCACTCTGAAATTTTGGATTTTGCTGCATGGTGTTGGACCAAAGTGGCCAATCACATTTTGCCATGAGCTTGCCCAGGTGCCAAGGTGATGGGGTCCACTTTGACCTTGGGAATGATGGTCATGATCCTGCACCGTGTTTAACTTCACTCTACAGTCATGCATTCTACACACTAGTAGGTTCACTTCTTATTACTGCGAGATAAGCCGGCACTATACATTTACAAAAAGTAAGGCCCAAGGCTACAAAGGATACATTTACAAGAGAAAATCCAGCAGGATGGAAACTATACATAGCATTACAAGAGAAAAAAACCCAAAAAGACCGCAAAGGTCAACTCAGGGTGTAAGTTCTGTTGTAATTTCAGTAAAGTGAACTCAGACCTAAGCTAGATTTAGTGACTATATGTTTGTGTTGGGTACACCCTCAGTATTAGCCCTTGGCTATTGGTGCTATCCCTTGTCATGCTTTTGTGTGACATAAATTGTTATAGAAAAAAACTGCTTGCTGAAGGTGTTGTACATTTCCACTGACAAGTTGCGAGAATATTTCTTCAGGAGTCATCCCACACCTTTCACTCCATGTCTGCTGCCACTGCTGAGCAAGAGCAGAATTATCTGCAAGGGGGTCATGCCCAAAAACTGTTGGATCTGTTAGACTACCGCCTTGCTGCCAATAGCTTTCTACTGCTGCAGATAGTGAAGGCAACTCAGCTGGGTGAATTGCAGAGGTCTGGTTACTAGCCTCCTGCAGACAATTTGGAATACCATGGCGTCACATCTGTGTGGAACTGAATCACTGTGTTACCTACCCTAACAATGGTATAATTAACATGGACGTACCTGCTACAAACTTCTCTGCTTCTACTGTTTTGTCCATTGTGTGTAAGGTGGGGATGAACAGAACGATTGCTGCTTAGAATAGTTACCCCTTTCCAGTTCAATTATGTGATTGTATGTGGATACATTTGGAGCTATGGAAAGATCACCACACCCAGAAAGTCGAAGCTTTTCGTGCACAAAGAGTACCAAGTACAATTCACGGCCATAATCAACTCAGTTATGTCCACAGTATCTGACAGTATACAGAGTAAGGTTTGTTGTTGTGAAAAGTGCAGTCTTGAGTAGTGTCCACTACGTGAAACTATTGGTGGCATGTGTTTAAGTTTGCGTTCTGAAACTGCAATACCTATGGACGCAGACTAGTAGCCTTTTATCACCCGTCCATAAGTTTCCCCAACCTACAACAAAAGAGGCTTCATGATACTGTATGCAGCTAGCAAATACAGGTGTAGTCTCGTTCCCAGACCACATTTTTCACGCCTGCCGGAAAAATGGGTCTGGTCAACTACCTTTTCTATTTTCGTTCAAGTGTGCCGGAATGCTGGCACATTGTTCTTTTCTAAGTTAACACTTGACGTCATCGAATATTGCATAGGCAGTTTACCAGACTATTTACCCCTCGGCGAAAAGTAGTCTGAGCACAAGACTACTACAGGTGATAAGTGCGCAAGGCTATGTGTCTGTGTGAATGTCTGTTATGGGTGTGCTGACATCCACTAGTCCACCACTCTTCTTTGAACATACTAGCTAACTGTTGTATCAGTGTGTATACACGACTACTGTGTTATGGTGCTAGATAGTAATGTAAAATATTTCCACAACATATAACCTTATCAAATACATGTCATTATTTAGCACTTACCTTAGCACAGACTCTTGCACTACAGTTTTTATGTGCTCCTCCACTTCCTCCCGCAGACTGTTTTGTTTAACATAGCGCCAAACACTACGAGCTGACAGCCCGCAGGTTATATTGGAGTGCAAGGCCTTAATGGAGGAGCACATAAAAACTGTAGTGCAAGAGTCTGTGCTAAGGTAAGTGCTAAGCTAAATAATGACATGTATTTGATAAGGTTATACGGTTGTGGAAATATTTTACATAGCTATCTAGCACCATAACACAGGAGCAGGGAAACATGTAATTGGTTGGTTGGTGCTCTTTGTACATTTCCTCCCGCAGACCGTTTTAACATAGCGCCAAACACTACGAGCTGACTGCCCGCAGGTTGTATTGGAGTACAAGGCCTTAAGTTGCTGCGATGTTTCTTGATAGCTCGTACCACGTTCAAGTTGGCTTCATACATAGGTGGTCGAAACCTTGTCCATCGCCGTCATGCTTGCGTTGAGTATAGTATTGGTACTGTGAACAGTAGCCGTATAGAAATCAGACGTTTCAGTTTTAAATTCCTTGCCTCTGTTCACGTGATCACTGATTAGTTCTCATCCCTGCCTGGCTTAGCCAGCATAACGTAGTCTCGTCCCCAGATCCCACCCTTTCACGAGGGTGGGGTCTGGGCACGAGACTAGCATAACGAGGCTAGCCTGCCTCCAAATAGGCCAAATTTTTCGCGTGCTCTGTGGTTGTCAAAAAAATGGGGTCGCAAGGCACGTGGAAAACGTGAGTGACCAAATTTCCACACCAGTCAGGGAAGCAAGTAATTGGTTGGTTGGCGCTCTTTGTACATACAGGTGATTGACATACCGGCATTCCATTCCAGTGCAGCAAGGTACGCGATAAAACTTTCAGCCTCAACTGTACTCTGGACCAAGCCTAAAAGCATGACTGAGAGATTGTCACTTGTTGACGTAATGTTTGAAGGTCGGACACTGCAGCTACGGCCAAATCAATTCACCATCAGCACACTTGCCATGTCGTTTCAGCTAATACCTGACACAATCTTTCATACTTCTTCCTATGGCACAGTGGCAATCGCCGAAGACGGCCTGTTCCGTGGACTGAATAAACAGCTATACAGCAAAGGATGAGTGAGTAAAGTATGCATGGACCGTAGAGGGAGATAAAAGTACTCACTTACATGCAGAATATACTCTCAGATGAAGCCTTTAATGGTGAAAAAGTTCCAACTTTTGAATGCAAAGAACATTCTGCTTGCTAACGTAGTAGGAACACAAGGTATGAACCAATGTTGTTAAAATGTGTATGTTAGATATTACACAATTTGCTACTCAAAACGAAAACCATAGGTGTAGCTATTATTTCAGTCCTTGTTTAACTAGGTATCTCGGTAATCAGGGTAATAAACTGGGAATGGTTACCAAGTATAATAAACTTGTGTAGGTGTGTTCTCTTTTTAATCTCTGGTGGAAGCAGGACTTTGAACTCTGGGAGTAGGTTGGAAAACTTCACTGTGTAATGAAAATGGTACCGTATTTTTGCAAATAAAACACATGATCCAATCTAGCGCAAGAAATTCAATTCTGGGAATTTATGGGTGGATCCAACTTAGCGCAAGCTGTCACTAATTAATTTTGGGTTGATCCAATTTAGCGCAATATCAGGAATGAAGCCTCTCAGTTGTCCCCGTCAGTTTATTTTGTGGCAACAAAGGGCAGTCAAGAACAATTTCCAGGAAAAAATAGCTATCCCATAAATGTTCTTCTTTGGCACTTGTAAGACTTTGCTGCAGCAGCTGCTACTGTCTACTAAGAACCTCATTTCTGGAGAACTGAAGGCCAGGAACTCTTGCATTTCTGTGTGACCCAAAAATTTTCACGTTTGAATCCATTGCAACGCATGATCTAATCTAACGCAAGAAATTCAATTCCTGGAATTTATGGATGGATCTAACTTAACGCATGCCCACTCAAATTATTTAATTTGCATGCTGAGGCAGGAAAGACAATCAGATTCATATTATGTGGTAAATCAATTGTGGTTTTGAACTGTTCAGCTTGCTTGTTGCAGGACATTTTGCAATCTGCTGTATTGCAAACAATAAAAGCTAGGAGCATGACAGCCTGGGAACAAGACTAACATATATCCTTTTTCGTTTTCACTATTTCACTAAGATAAATGCTTGACTGTTAATTTAGCCTCACTTCAAATAGCATGGCTTGGCAGAGTGTATCAGTGTGCTTATGCTTCTGTGTACTTGCTAGTACATGAAATGTGCGGGGAGAGCCTGGTATTCATCTGAGATTGCAGTCAAACAAAACGGGGGCGTGCTTGCGCTGCAGGGAGATGACAGAGATAAAACGGAATACTACTGAGCAGGCTACAACCCAGGCAAAGGGACTGCTATATCAGACATTAACATCTGTTTTTACTTGTATTGTCTGTAGGTGTGCTGTATCCTTCAATAGTGATCAGTGGTTCCTCCTTGCTACAGAGGAGTTATACTATGCAAAACATGCATTGTCCAGTGGGTAGGAAACTCAAATACTTGCCCTCACTGCAGACATCCTCTTGAGTTCGAGGAATGCCTGCCTCAGCCATTGCGTCGCCCCCTCTTTGACGTACTTGAGAACAGGGATAATTAATACAGTGTGTGGACTTATGGGACAGACAGTTGGTTTCCTTTTTTTCTTAATGTATATGTGTAGTTTGCATCCTGCTGACTTTTTGTTTGCAAATGTACACACTGTAATAACAATTTTGTTACATTGACCTAAAAAATTTTGTTGAGGGTATTAACCTTATATAACAAGTTAATATTATGCTGAAATTTTTATTGTGTTAAAATAACATTTATTTATATGAAGTGAACATGAAGATTTGTGAAAGCAACATAGTCTCAAAATTAACTAAATACAAATGTTACTCTAACAATGCTCTTATTGTGTAATATTAACATAGATATTTGAAATTAACTGATTGCTTTCTTATTTTAGCAAAATATTCATTCAACGTAACAGTGTGGAACTAACAGTTTTATTCACACTAATTGTGTTAACAAACAGCAAAATTAAAGTCACTTTAACAACATGTTTGACAATTTATGTGCAGTCAACTGTAGTAACTTGAAATGTTATAAAGTTCTTGAATATCATCTCGCTCTGGAGTACAGGTAGTACTAGCGTTTAAATACAAAACTTAACAATGATAAACCACTACAAAGTAAACAACTAACA
The DNA here is from genome assembly GCA_949130485.1 of Agelas oroides. Lineage (NCBI taxonomy): Eukaryota > Metazoa > Porifera > Demospongiae > Agelasida > Agelasidae > Agelas > Agelas oroides. The sequence goes on along the minus strand of OX422184.1, from coordinate 8,024,381 downwards.
AAAGCATAAAGTAACCATTAACACCTAACTGTCTACTATAAGTATCAAAGGAAAACAACTACACAAAGTAGGTACTCAAAGGGTTAAAGTAACCAACAGAACAAGCCCAGTGGCTATACAAAACACAGGTATGGGAATACATGAAACAAACATGAAAAGAACCATACAATGAACAAAAAGGAACAATACAGCAAACAATACAACAAACCCACAACAATACTACACTCCTCCCCCTAAGAGTAAACATACACAGTTCAGAAGTTCTACATCAAACGTTCTGGTGCATGGCGAATTCGTGAGGAACGTCGTGGGACAATAGCACGATCATTTGCTTGGTCATCAGGACTAAGATCAGGGGTAGGCTTTGGTACATCATCAAACGCACCATCTGGAGAAGTGGTGACGGTGACAGTGCGTATGCGAATGTGATCAATGTGCCGTCGAACGTTTTGACCATCTTCTAACTCAATGATGAATGAGCATGGACCACGTTCTTCTCAGGGGACTTAAGGCCTGGCTCCAGTACTTTTATCATGTTTTTGACCAGATTCATGGCTGTTGTTGGACACAAAGATACAAGTAAAACCACAGAGAGTTTACTTTATATATCAGCCCCACCCATCTACTTGTTCCTTGACCACACCCCCTGCTTCTGCATAGGAGGGGGCGTGTTCTTCCAAGCGTCCCTAAGCACCCTTGATAGCTCAAGGCGGAGGTCTTAGCGATGGTCTTAAGCTACCTGAACAGTATGCAACTGGTGTACGTGATGTATGCTGACATTCCATCGGATGGCTTCTCAATACGACCTTCCTAACCATACAAACCGGCAACTTCTGCAGGTGTGGAAGCCATGGCTAATCACCTTCAATCGCTATAATTCGGCTTGTAGACATTATTTTCAAAAGCCACCCGACAGAATAGTACATCTCTCCAACCTCTACAATGCTACAAGAATGGACCTTGCATACGGTGGCATTTTGTGCTCCGCCTTTACACATCTATCTGAATTGGTTCAGTCACGCCATTGTCACGCGCATGCGGCCATTAGATCACGTGCCTTATGCAGCTTGGGCTTCAAACTGGTTGATAAATGCAGCGTGGGTACCCACCTGGTCTGCTTACCATTCTAGGAGCACTGAATAGATCATCTCTCGGTGTCAGCAAATCACTACGGAAAGACTTAGGCGGTTTCCAGAAGTCAGCAGCATCATTTGTCATTAACCCTCGGCGCGCATGCGCAGCGAGGGTTACTGTACTTGGTCTGTGTGTCTGTGTGTCTGTCAGTGTGTGTCTGTTACTCAACATCTCACTTTTCACGTGATTATTCGTACCACAAACGATACTAACCTTCTCAGCGGCGGATGAAGGTCGCAAAGTTTAAGCGATTTTCTCTGAAAATGCTTCGTTGCAAAGCTAGAGCGTTTCCTGTTGGTACGGTTACATGATAAGTCGGCCATTTTTTACTCCGCGGAAAACGCGCATGCGTGTGAATCTGGACCACGTGGCTAGCGGCCATTTTGTTCTTGGGAGAGATGTTCTTTGCGAGTTCGATTATTGGCCATTGGCAGTAAGTATGCCTCCAACAAAGGTATGCCCGCAGTGTAAAGCTGCTGTACCTGTAATTTATCGTTACGGTTTTGGATGCTACGAATGAATTGATATCGAAAGGCATGCCATATCAACTCGAGAGCAAGCGTTCATGAGACAGTGATCGATTCTACAAGTACAATCACATGCACTGCTGCGCCGAGGGTTTGGCACTTCAGAGCCTTTCATTCGTTCGGTATTGGTCCGCCTTCTGTTTATACTACAGTCACCCAACATAGGTTTCGACAATTTCGCTCTCATTATCGCTTTACCAGTCGCTGAAAAGGAGCAACGAAACAACGAAGCAGAAACAACTGCTAAAACACGGCAAAACCCAGAGGAGGTAGGACGCGATCACGTGATGGCGACTATTAACTGACATTCCAAGGCCAAGAAGTATGGATGCAAGCTAAACGAACGACTATATGGACAAAGTTGCGATGAACGCAGCGGGCGTACATGGTTTTCGACAAGTTTGACAATGTTTGGCACTTAAATTGGCCTCCTGTGACTCACCTTGCGTCAAACTGGCAACTTACAAGCTTAGCCTGCGAGGTGAGTCATAATAACCAATTTTGACTAGCCAGATAGCTTCAGCTTAGTCGAAAACCCTGTGCGCCCGTCGTGATTTAGCCCATAGAGCGATTCTTGTAGCATCCATCCACAATCTTGCCATGGAATGTCATCAGAGCGCACTAATTGTCGCTACAATGTGACGTCATGTCCTCCCTCCTCTGGGCAAAACCTAGTCATCTAAGTCATGTGATTATTATGTAAACCACAAAACCACATGCGGCGTGCGCACGCGCGAAAAACGGACCCAGAGAGATGAAAATGGCGGAAATTCGCTGTCTCTTCTAAAGGTGTCTCTAAATGCCTTAGCTCCTGTCACCTCAATGTGTATGTTCGTCGGCGTTTGGTTGTTCTGGTTTGTGTTCAGTCTGCTCTGAGGGTTGGGACGTCATCGGTACCGCTAGACGGTCATACTTGGCTTGTCCTTGAACTGAGTCATGGTGGGATGGGTAGCCCCTTCGATGGCTGTTGCCGACGGTACTACGGACTGTGACTCTGTGGTGGTCTGCGCTGCTAGATGGTCATACATGGCAAGTGGAGACGGCATGGTGTATGCAAGTGGACTTTATCATGGCGGCCTTCCTGTCATGGTGGGACGGGTAGCCTCTTTGGTGGGGGGTTCACTAAGTTCACCCAACTCCATGTGGTGACATCACAATTTGTAATGTTTATTCCTTGCGCATTGCGCGCGCGGATCGAAGATGGAACTGGATCCAGACATGTTAATTGGACCCGAAGACTGAGCTCAGTATAATGAGGTAAACTTTCCCTTACAGCTTGCTATAGTTTTACGGGTCGTAGTTTTATACTTACAGTAACTCTGTGAACTAAATTCAGCATAATTCTGGACCTGAAGAGCTTCAGTACTTTTCTCATGCCTTTTTTGTAGCTTGTGAGTGCAACAGCTAGCTCAGTAACATGCTGTGTGACTTACTAGCCTATAGTCTTTCACGCTCAGGTCTAGCTTCACCAGTCTATACTAGTGATCATGTGCAGATTTTTTATAGTAAGTTCTAGTTTACATGTGATGACCTAAATGTTCACTACAATCTGAGTACAAGAACAAATTTTGTGTGAGCATCTTGGGGTACGGTTTCACGCATTATTTAAGATACTAAAAACTTGTCCCTCAGCAAGTCATGCAAAACAGTTGCTGGCAGGCATGCAGCAAAACAAAACACCAGAAAAAATCACAGTCTGTATTGTGTCCAAAGATGTGCAACATTTTAACAAGAATACTGAACTCTAGCGTACATACACTATTTCAGAGAAAACTGCTCTTGCAAACTGAATCATGCACAGTGCACTCTGTTGAAGTGTACTCCCAAAGTAGTCTCATTGCCATACTCTCACAAATGTCTCATGTTCTGAGGGACATGTCTTGTCAAATGTAATGGTTGCTTACTACACAAAGAATGTCATAATTGCATTTAAAATCTTGATCTCAAAATGCCGACAGTTTAGTGCTGAAGAACATTTACATCTTTAATTTTACCTTGCTCCTCCCTATCACCTATTGCCTCTCTGCCCCCAGTTTCCATGACAATGTTCTCGTTTGGAGTATACAGTGTGTGTCAAATTGCTCCACAGACGTTTAAACTAGCATAAGCCTTAGCCTTATTCCCAGCCTCCCCCGTTTTTACCCTTCCGTTTGCATTCACATAATACACGGGGGCGGAAGACCAGCTGGTCTTCCACTCCCGTGTATTATTGTGAACACAAACGGAAGGTAAAAACACTGGTCTTCCGCTCCCGTGTATTATTGTGAATGCAAATGGAAGGTAAAAATGGTGGGAACGAGGCTACATAAGCCTGATGGTAAGACACTTATCCTGGTTTCTATCCAACTTTAATATGCTGCTTGCAGTTTCTGCTCTGGAAACAGCAAGCAACCAACGATGGATACATGACTACATGGCCTAACTCATCTCCTGGCTCCACTAATAAGCTTGCAATAAATCAAGTGAGGATACACTGAGAGTCTGGGAAGGAGGCTACACTTTGTCATAGCAACCCGCAAAAACATGAGGAATCCTGTCTAACTGGGACCTTAGTCTTACAAGCGGTAGTCACTTATATGTCCCATGTAGAAGCATTTGCGACCGGGATCAAAATTGAATCAAGTGATCAAAGCCCTTTTTGGGGGATGATCAAGGTGACCTCTGAACTGCTCAAATCAATGGATCAAGAACACAGAAGGGAACGATCAAGCAATTAAGCACACTTTTTGCGAATCAAAAACCTTGATCCCAGTCGCAAACGCTTGAACACACGGCATGTGACTACCCCTTGCATGGTCTTAGTAGGAAAGTCTTAGTCTTAGTAGGTAACAGGTTAGCTCACAAGCTAGGGACGAACATGATCACAGTATTCAATATTAAAATACTGACTGAACCTGTTGGAGGTTTTTACACGAGTCCAGTATTAGCTACATAATTTTCTTGCTATAAAATTAAGTTGCACAATCTCTTTGAATACAATACAGACTACCTGATGTCTTGTTCAACTGGTGTTTTGTTGCTGCATGCCCTCCAGCAACTCAAACTCGACTCGAGGATCTAGGAGCCTTCGCAGAGAGGTGTGGCTTGCGAGACTAATGTGCTACATGTCTAGTCTGGATCCAGTTCCATGGCACTCTGCGCGCGCAATGCGCACATTACAGTTTATGACGTCACCACATGGAGTTGGGTGAACTTAGTGAACCCCTCTTTGGGGGTCATTGCCGACAGCGCAACAGCTACAGAACACCCTCATCAGACTTTCCATGCCAGTTTGTTTTGTGTTTTTTTTTGTTTGTTTTTTTGTGTGTGTGTACTAAACATGCCCTGGCGGTGTAATGATGATGATTGATTGATTGATTGATTGATTGACCCAGGCCTTAAGTCCCCTGAGTTCTAGGATGCTGCCTGGCAGCCCACATGAAACTGCCTCGGCTGGGCGATTTGGTCATGTCCCACTTTCTGTTTTTGCTGTTTTGCATGAACACGACCAGCAACATTAGGGCGCAACAAGTCAAGATGAGAACGAAGATGTCTACCCGTGAGTAGCTCTGCAGGAGATATGCCAGTAGTGGTGTGTGGAGTGATTCGGTAGTGAAACAGAAATCGTGACAGTCGACACTGGGTTTTGATCTTTTTCATGCCTTCTTTAACCCTTTACCAACCAATGACGCCGTTTGGCGTCGTCTGATTTTGGCCGCATGTTATCAGTTGGCGCAATCCGTTTTGAGGATAGGTTCTGCGCTAGCAGAAAGGGTGGGACAGGGGGAGGTGGGTGGGTGCACCGCTCTGGGTGGCAGCACATGGCGGCACCGCTCTGGGCTGCAGCACATGGCCGCTGTTGCAGCTGGCCGTAGAAAAGCCCTGGTCAGTGCCGGGTGGGCCATTTGTCTGCTTTCTTGCACAAACGGGCGCAGAAAACGCTCCTTTCACCTTGTCGGGACTCCATTTCTGACATTTTAGGCAGGTTTTAGTCTGGAGGAGCGCTCTCTGGTCGGAGGGCCCTGACTGTTGAACGCTCGCTAATGAATGGGTGTGGCCAGTGTCATGAACCCACAGAGAATGTGTCAATAAAGCTTTGACTTAAGTTTCCAGTGCTAACTCCAAGCAGAAGTGGAAATACGGACCAAGGAAGGTATCCATAGCCTATTAAAGACCTCCAGTAAATAGCCTACGGTTGGTAAAGAGTTAAAGGTCTGAACGGCCCTTTCGGCCAAGCCGTTAGAGGCTGGATGATAAGGCGCAACTTTGACATGACGAATGCCGCTCTTTGACATAAACTGCTGAAACTCAACACTTGTGAAACATGAGCCATTGTCCGAGACTAACATCTCTGGCAACCCATGTATGGCAAACATGGCTCTCAGCTTCTCGATGGTGATGGCAGAGGTAGCTGCACTCACTGCCTCAACTTCCATCCATTTTGAATGAGAATCAATGACAACAAGGAACATTTTTCCAAGAAACGGGCCTGCATAGTCCACATGGATATGGACCCACGGGCGTTGAGGCCACTCCCATGGATGAAGAGGGGCTGGTGGTGGAGAGTGCCTTGTAATTTGACACTGCTGACAACTTTTCACTTTTGCTTCCAGGTCATGGTCCATTCCTGGCCACCACACAAAGCTGCGAGCAAGTGACTTCATACATGAGACTCCTGGATGTCCCTCATGGAGTTCTTCCAACACCTGAGTACGGCCTGCAGGAGGAACCACTATGTGGGTTCCCCACAGCACACATCCATCTTCAACACTAAGCTCTTCGCGTCGTCGTTGGTAGGGCTGGAGCTGTTCATCACTGGAATGTTGCCAACCTTGCAGTGTGAAATCACGCACCTTTGACAGAATGGGATCATGATCAGTCCATCGCTTGATCTGGTTGGAGTTCACAGGTGAGGACTGCAATGACTCCATAAGCAACACCATCTCACCAGGCTGTGGAGTCTCCCTTACAGACTCCGGCAGTGGCAAACGGCTCAAAACATCTGCATTTGAATGCTTGTCTCCTGGTCTGTACTCAATGGCATAGTCATAGGCACTCAGTGTCAGAGCCCAGCGCTGGATACGGGCAGAAGCCATGGGTGGTATTGGCCTGGACTCACTGAAAAGATGACGTAATGGTTTATGGTCAGACAGAATGGTGAACTTACGGCCCAGTAGGTATTGGTGAAACTTCTTCACCCTGAACACAACGGCCAATCCCTCTGTTTCCAGTTGTGCATATTTTCGTTCGGCTGGTGATAGTGAGCGAGACGCATATGCCACTGGTCTACCTGAGCCATCCTCTTCCCAGTGTGACAGGACTGCTCCAACACCGTAGGGTGAGGCATCACAGGAGAGGACCAACTCCTTCCTGGGGTCGAAGTGAACAACCAGACAAGGTGAGGTTAACTGACCTTTAGCCTCCTGGAATGCTTTGTCTTGAGCTGTTCCCCAAGTCCATCTGGCTTTCTTTTGTAGGAGGGCGTACAGAGGAGCTAATGTGCTGGACAGCTGAGGCAAGAACTTGCCGTAATAATTCACAAGTCCCAGGAATGACCTCAATTGTGTCACATCTTTGGGGACTGGAACATCCACAATGGCATGAACCTTCTCCTCTGTTGGGTGTAATCCTGCAGCTGATATACGATGGCCCAGATATTCGACGGAAGGCTGCATGAAAGTGCACTTTTGGCGTTGTAGCTGGAGTCCTGCTTTCTCCAGTCTTGAGAGCACTTGTTCCAGGTTTTGGAGATGCTTGTCTTCAGTCTCTCCTGTCACCAAGATGTCATCTAGGTAGACGCATACCCCAAGGAGGCCCTGCAGGATGGCATCCATTATCCTCTGGAAGATTGAGGGAGCTGAGGCCACTCCAAAAGGCAGTCAATTGTAGCGGTACAGGCCCTTCATTGAGTTGATCGTCACATACTGCCTCGATCCTTCCTCCAGGGGAACCTGTTGGTATGCATGTGCCAGATCTAGTGTGGAAAAGGTCTTACCTAGCTCCCGCAAGTGATGCAAATAGGTCATCAATGCGGGGCAGGGGATAGGTGTCCATCTTTGCTGCTCGATTCACTGTCAGCTTGTAATCTCCGCAAATCCCAATGGACCTGTCTTTCTTAACCACAGGGACAATAGGTGCTGCCCAGTCAGAGAACTGCACAGGCTCAATCACCCCCTCCTTCTCTAAACGATCCAGCTCTGCCTCCACTTTGCTGCGAAGTGGCACAGTCCTGGACCTGCAGAAAATGGGCTGAGTATTTGGCTCAATGTGGAGCTTGGCTGCTACTCCTTGCACCTTTCCATAATAAAACACAGTTATTGCTCCTAATACATTAATACGCTCACCGGTGTAGGTCTTCAACTTTGCGTCCGTCGGTTGCAATGGAGGAGCTCGATCCTTCGTCCAAAGACGGCGATAAGTCCTGTCGCTTATGACGGATTTCGTGGCTCCCGTATCAACCTCCATTCGTAGTTTCGCGTGACTGATGTCCACGGTGACCATGAGCAGGGGAGAGCCATCGGAAGGGGCGTAGTACAGTGCGAATGCAGCATCGTCTGAAGTGGCAGTGACCTCGTCCTGCAACTGATGCGTTCCGCGTTGTCCCGACTGCCATTTTTCGGGTCTACGCTTGCTGCGGCACACCTTCGCTAGGTGGCCTTTCTTGCCACACTGATGGCACTTCATCTCCTTGACGCGACAATCCGGTGCTTTGTGTTTTCCTCCGCCACGATAACACATCGGCTGCACCTCTCCGCGCTTCGCCGAATCTGATGTAGTCTTCGGCTTGATTACTGCGTGGAGTCTTTCGGCTTTAGGACCCTGTAAATCTTGGGCATTTCGTTCAGCCGTCTCCACTGCCTGGGCGACTTCAAAGGCCTTCTTGTACGTTAACTCGGCCTCCGCCAGTAGTCGACGCTGTATCCGTCCGTCGTTAATGCCGTACACGAGACGGTCACGAATCATGTCGTTCAACGAATCTCCGTAGTCGCAATGTTCGGAGAGCATCTTCAGCTCCGCAACAAAGGTTGCAACCGACTCTCCCTGCTTCCGAGAGCGAGTGTTAAACAGGAAGCGCTGCACGATGGGAGAAGGCTTGGGCTGATAGTGGTCACTCATCAGCTTGACGATTTCAGCGAATGATTTTTCGGTTGGCTTCTGCGGGGCCACCAAGTTGCGGATTAGCTGATATGTAGGAGCACCACAAACACTCAGCAAGATAGCTCTCTGTTTGCCTGTGTCGGTTACTTCATTTGCGGTGAAGTACTGTTGCAATCGCTCGGTGTAGGAAGTCCAGTCTTCCCGAGCACCCTCAAACTCGCTGATACTGCCGTGTGTAGGCATCGGTTTACCCTCGTCGCCAGAATATATGGTGTATACTACTACAGTTTGGCTCCTACTTATCAACGTCTGATTTGCAGTTTGGCTTCAAAAGTGGCACTTCCACTGATTCTTGTACAGGTCTGCTAAAGAACACTATTGCCCTTCACATCCATCGTAAGACTAAGGTTTATGGCTGCTTTCTAGATGCCAGTAAAGCGTTTGATAGAGTAAGTCATAACACCCTGTTCAATATCCTTGAGAGGAGAGATGTACCCCCTATTGTACTGCGCTTTCTTTGGTCTTGGTACAAAGACCAGTCTTGCACTGTTAAATGGAACTCCTATGTATCCGACCCCTTTGGTGTAACAAATGGTGTACGTCAAGGTGGGGTACTATCACCAGTCTTATTTACGGTCTATCTGGATGAGCTGCTCCAGCGCTTGTCTACTCTCGATATTGGTTGTCATGTTGGCCATCATTATGTTGGCTCCTTATGTTATGCTGATGATATTGCCCTTCTTGCTCCATCACCCTCTGCTCTCAGAATTCTTCTCAGAGAATGTGAACTCTTTGCCACTGATCACAATCTTACCTTCAATGCTGCCAAAACTCAGTTAATCTGTTTTCGATCTTCACCTAAGATTAAATGCACTGGCAAATTTTTCTTCTCAGGTCACCTTCTTGAATTCTCTGACACTGTTACCCACCTTGGTCACATTTTACACTGTTCACTTGATGACAGTGATGACATCAAGAGAGCCACACTTGAAATGTGTAAAAAAGCCAATATTATCCTAAGTACCTTTTCTTCGTGTGATCCGCATGTCAAGACGGTCCTCTTTAACTCACACTGCTTGTCGTTGTATGGTGGTGCTCTCTGGGACATTACTTGCAGACAGCTTACTTCCTTGGAGGTTGCCTTCAATAATATTCTCAGGCGAATTTGGAGGGTCCCAAGAAACTGCCACACTCGAATTCTGCATAAAATTGCACATCTTGATAGTGTTCTCAATCGACTTATACGTTTATCTGACCGTTTTTCAAGAAAGACCTGCGAGTCGAATTCATATTTGCTTCATGACTCCTTTACTCTATTCAACACCAATGTGTTTACTCCAGTTGGCAGCAATCGCTACTGTGCTCACAAATATGTGAAATTGTACTTTGAGGAAGACCTTATTTGTGCCGACTTTGCAAGATACCTGCGCATCAGTGACTCCAGTGTAAGAGATTTGGACATTGAGTCAATGATACAAATTATTTGTTGTAACTAATTATCTTCACTTAATTATTTTAGTGTCTTCCTTTACCTTTACTTCTACCCTCCTGTACACCTAAATTTGGTGTGTTTATCGAAAATTATTATTATTATTATTATTATAGTAACTTGAAATGTTATAAAGTTCTTGAATATTATCTCGCTCTGGAGTACAGGTAGTACTAGCGTTTATATACAAAACTTAACAATGATAAACCACTACAAAGTAAACAACTAACAAAAGCATAAAGTAACCATTAACACCTAACTGTCTATAAGTATCAAAGGAAAACAACTACACAAAGTAGGTACTCAAAGGGTTAAAGTAACCAACAGAACAAGCCCAGTGGCTATACAAAACACAGGTATGGGAATACATGAAACAAACATGAAAAGAACCATACAATGAACAAAAAGGAACAATACAGCAAACAATACAACAAACCCACAACAATACTACATCAACACAAGCTGTTTGTAGCTACACTAACTTGGTGAGAATAACAGACTGCTATCTCAACTGGTTTTGTGTGTATTCAACATAGGCAATTGATTGTAACACACATTAGTTAACACAAACTGTGTTACTTCAATTCCCTCATCATCTTCATCCTCATCACTATGTGCAGCTGATTGTTCTCCTTTTCACATGCTTCAGATGGAGGGGTGCCATGCTAAAATATCAAAATATAACATACATAATAAGTGTTTGTCCTTGCTGTTAACCACTTACACTGCAATCTAGCCTTGTTCCCAGACGTGGAGGAGGGGGAGGAGAAAGAGTGCCTGGTACACACTGTTTGCACATGGGCGTAATTATAGCAAAGTGGTAGAATTAGGGGTGTGTACTAATATGACGGTCAACGGTTCACATGTATGGGGCACCATATGTAGAAATATTCAGAAAATACTGACATTTAACTGAGATATATTAGTTTGTTAATTAAATTCGTGAATTACTCATACTTTTTCCAACTTTCTACAGGAGTCATTTTGAGGCTTCTTCGGTTTCTTGCTTCATTGGAGCCACATATATACATATTTGTTTCACATACATGCAGCACTATTATTTACAAAAGCATGTATTATCTATAATATATGACAAATGCATGTTTGCAGTCATCCTTCAGTGGGTACACACACCAGCTCTGTGGAGATCAGACATAATTTGATATAATTACTGTCCATGTCAGTGTGATTTACAATTGGATGCACTGGGTAGAGGAGGTAGTGTTCAACAGCTTTATAGCTAAGTGAGACAATTCTACAAGAATAATCAGCACTAGAAATAGCATGGATCAAATAACTGGAGTGTGTGCACACACTTTGTCAGTATATGGTTGGTTTCCTCATCAGAGGGGTAATGCAAACGAAAGTGTATATAGGCCTACCCCTCTAACAAATACTTGAGCTACTTTGCACAACATGTACACTCTACTTTCCTGTTTTACAATTCACCAATTCAGTCGAATCGCCAGCGTGCAACTTCCTGTAAATTTAATTACGCAGTGCGCAAACCCGGAAGTAGAATATGGCGGCGAGGAAGCTCACTTGACAGCGTGTACTTCAGCCCTCACAGGATCGCGTAGTTGCAGGTTTTTCGCCCTGGAAAGGATCGTTTGAGACACAGTTATGGTCAAAAAAGGTACATAACTTATAGATAGGTGAAATAAATTTGCAAGTTAGGAAAACAAGGAGGAAATAGGCGTCCAAGAGGGCGGGTCGATGAATTAGTGTGCATGTTTAAGCTCATTTTGTGAAGAGTACATTAGCGGAACACAAGAGATATGGGTATTAGGAGGTAGCCAGAAGCATCTAGTATTATGCTTGAAGACAGGAAGGCTGTAACTGAAGGAAGCTGTAAATGGCCCCATTGTGTATAGTACTGTGTACACCAGTAGAGCAAGGTTTGAGGCATTTGTACAACAAAATAAGTAACAGAGACTAATTCAACTGCTGTATGGGGAACAGTAAGCCTTTTCTACACCACTTTCCATCCCCAAAACCAAAACCTGTGATCTTAGTAACTTCACCATCATCGTCTATCTCCAGATTATTGTCACTCTCCTCCACACTGTTGGATTCCTCAGTTGTCTTCTTGACTGTCAACTACCACATGATGAACTTCTCATCTAAGTTCTTGGTCTGCTGGTAAGTTGGTGTGTTTAGACAGTTGCAGTATTGAAATCCTGATTCATACACTCACTTCCCTTTGGCACCAGTTATAGTCTCCCTTTTGCCTTTCTCTGGCTCTCCCTGTGTCCCTTACAACTTAAAGTTGGCCGTCTTGTATTGATTGACCATCCAAAAGTGTCCAATTAGAGTGTGTGTCAGTTATGCAATTGTTTGCCATATGTACACTATACCTGGCTTACCACTGGCCTCATTCCTGGGCCTCCCCCGTTTTTGTTCTTCGGTTCGCCTTTAGTATTAATACACGGAAGTAGAAGAACGGGGGAGGCCTGGAAACACTTATCACGTGAATGGCGTCACCTGACGTCATTCACGTGCAGGTGGATGCAAGGTGGACATTGCACGTGCAGGTGGATGCGAGGTGGACATTGCATGTGCAGGTGGATGTGATGTGGACATTGCACGTGCAGGTGGATGCGAGGTGGACATTGCATATTGGGGGAGGGGTCCACATTCAAATAACGTACCAGACTCTACCATCGAGCAGTTTATTGTCCACCTTGTGTCACGTCACGTGATAAGAGTTCCCTGCCCTTTCCCATGATTTTTCACCGCTCTTCCGCGTCCGTGTGTTATACTGAACGAAAATCAAATAACAAAAAATGGGGAGGCCTGGGAATGAGGCTAGGCATACCACCAGAGGAGGGAGGACGTGATCATGTGATAGCTACAATAGCTGACATTCAAAGATCAAGAAGTGTGGATACAAGCTAAACGAACAGCTCTATGGAGAAAGTAGCAATGGGCGCTACGGGCGTGTAAGGTTTTCGACAAAACTGAACAAGTTGCCAGCTAAAATGGCCTCCTGTGACTTGCCTAGCGATAAACTGGCAACTAACAAGCTTAGCCTGCGAGGTGAGCCATAATATCTAATTTTGACTAGCCAGATGGCTTCAGCTAGCTTAGTCGAAAACACTATGCGCCCGTCGTGACTTAGTCCATAGAGCGATCCTTGTAGCTTGCATTCACGATTCTTGCCCTTGGAATGCCATAAATTGTCGCTACGACGTGACGTCATGTCCTCCCTCCTCTGGCATACCACTGTCCTTCCATGTAGATGTGTATCACATTGATCCAAAAATGTGTGCCCATTGTAGCTTGAGAACTTCAGTTGAAAGGCACATTTTTGTTTGCTTGTTGGTCTTTCTAATTATCCCCAACCATTTTTTGTGCTGTTTGAGTACATAAGTGTCACTTAAGTTCAGAGGGCAATGGGGAGAAGAAAGCTCAAAAGCAGCTGCATGAGCCCTGAAGTAGGTTCTCCCTAGAGAGACAATCCGTGTCAAGGTTGACTTCCCCAATTGTTTCAGAAGCTTCAGTTCAACCTGCTAGAGATTATGTACCTCATTCGTAAAGCAGGTGACAAATAGCAGGGTGGGGGGCTAGGTAGAAAATAACTGCTTATTCCAGCAAAGAAGGCATGTAAGTAACAATGGTTGCTCCATCAGATGCCTGATCTTTCACTTGAAGCAAGGCTAGATTTTTTATCGGCTACATTTTACAGCTGTATATACTGCATTTGATCAGAGGTTTTGCTTAGTCTGTCATCATGATATAAAACGAAAATTTCTCTTTACTTATTTTGAGCATGCATAGTACACACACACGCACTTGTTAATGGGTTTATTTTTCACTTTACACAGGGAAGTGTACTCCTTGTACTTGGTTGACTCACAGTGACGCAAGAAGCATAGCCGACACAGACCAAGATGGAACTTTCTGGAGCTGGTCATGCCAGTTCATGTAGTGAAGGTCACCACTATAGTGCTCTCTGACACTCACATCACCTATTACCTCATCCTCTAAGCTACCTGTGTTGCTCAAAACTTTTGTATGCTAGTTAACATGCCAGCTACGCACATTTTTACACATTTTCTGTATGCATAATTAATTCTTTCATTTCACATCCTGAAAAATAGCAAACACAAGTTTCAATAACTTTTCTGAGTAGCATAATGATAGTAGTAATCAACTATGTCAGTGTCTTGGCTGTCTCTTCAGGAAGCTGGAAATGGCCCCAAGTCATGTGCAGACCGTTGAGCAGGTACCGCAAACAGCTGTAACTTCCGCGTAGAATTACGCACGCACGTGGAACTTGCGCTAATGTGTACTTCTACTTCCCGCACAGCCCGCTTATTAGTTGCATGAGAATAGTCCATGCATATCCCAAGATATACCGATTTTTAGGTCTGCGTGGACTGGGGTCAAAGGTTATATTCAACGCGCGCGTTTGACTGTGTGCCGAAAATAATGTTGTATGGCCACGTATGGACTTCCGGTACGGTGGCGATTCGACTGAATTGTGTTGTAGTTGCCGTCTCATTTCGTCATTTCCCCATTTCCCCATTTCCCATTTCCCATTTCTCATTTCCCATTTCCCGTTCCTACTTTTAGAGTGACCCAAAATCGTCTCCCGAATCCGCGGAGTTCAAGTTCCGTGCAGGTCCGTGAGTGTGTTGAATCTCATCTGGTGTTCACATAGCCAGCCGAGGCTAGTGTTCACGTGTCTGAGCACTGTTGCTGCTCGCTCTTCGAGCTTTGTGGGATGTCTGACACTGGAGACAGTGACGAGTCTCCCTTTAGCGAGGGAGAGAGCGAGGTGAGCTAATGTCGCTATGACCTGTTGTTGCCCACGTTGTGTCTACCCACGTGTCTTATTTTTAATCTCAAACTGTCTGCGGCTTGACTCTCTGTCATTATTTTTAGGAGGATTTGAAATATATCAGTTTCTCGCCCTACAACAAGACTTCCAACCTCAGCACATACTTCACTCTTGCCCTCTTTGATTTACCTTGTTTTACTACTACGATTTGCCGTGGTCTCTCATCACTGTGCCTGTGTATTTGTACTTCTGGTGTTACCTTGGATGTGTCTGTGTTCTAGAATTGAGAACTGCTTTGCATGTGTACACGTGAAGTTTAGACTTCAATGTAGCTTTTCACTAATAGGCCTTTTTCATGTGACGTCGTCACTTTCATGAAGGCGAAGGTGTACAAGGAGATAGTAGCTTCTATGGCAATCTCGGCAAATGGAGAAATATACTAATGATGCTTGTAGTATGTGTTGAATCTGACAAAATATCACAGCTATGTAAGTTAAACAGCTGTATGAACACCTACTTGTGGGATTTTCGGTCAATCCCACATTTATTGCCATTGATGTATAGCGCAAAATTTTCGAGGGTATAAATTTTCAAGAATGGTGGGTTTTGAAGATTTCGTTGAGATAGTTTCGTGAATTCGCTGTTTAAACCCTGCGTGCGCCACACACATAATGTAGTATGGACGTGGCATACAGGCAAGTACTATCAAACACGCACTTGTCACACTGTTGTCTGCGCTTGAGCTTGCAGCTATCAGCAAAGCAATGCCTACTTCCAAGAGGTATCTCTTTGGAGAGCGTCCCTTGTGGATTTGGTAGCATGTTGTCCATCGATGCTCTTGCACGTGAAAACTATTTTACGTGTAAAACATTTTCGTTGAAATAATTTCACAAACGGTTGAAAATTCGTGAAATTAAAGACCTGTGAAAATTTAGCGCTGTACATCAAGATGGCGGCTCAGAACCAGTATACAGAATTAAGATCACAAGATGAAAATGCTCTATTCAGTGAATTGGACTACTGGACTCACGGAACCTGCCGTGAGATCAGGAATGAAGTGGAAAGTAGTGCTAAAACACTCTAACTACAGACTTGCAACTTGCACAATTTATGCAAGGCAAGCTAAACTACACTTGCAGGTCTTACAGATGAGCAAGTGTGATTGTGCATCGCTAAACAGTCCCAGTCCCTGGCTGCATGGAACAAAGACAGGGTGGTCCCAAAACAGGTACTACGTAACCACACTCACCAGTACAGGCAGTGAGACTCTCCTTGATCCATTACCTTGCTACCTACATTTTATAGCTAGGAGATGTAGTTAGTTTAAGCTTTTAGGCAAGTTTGCACTTTTCAGAACTGCACAAGCTGGGGTGATGTACACCTGTAATTGCCCTGGCGTATTATAACAGCCATGAGTGTCTCACATTCTTGTATGCTCAGACTTGGCTGTTTGTATGCCATATCGCTATTTTATACTTAGGTACCCACGCCTTTTCTTGCATGCGACTGGATGCAGGGTCGTCTTGAGGTTGAATCATGCAACTAGCAAGGCTAGGGCCAGACTATTTCTATGAGTCTAGTATCCCAATTATGACCTCTATGTCTTCATTCAATGTGGCCTGGGATCTAGACTGTACGGCACTCAGTGATACACAATCACAGTTGCTCATTTGACCTGTAGGCGTATTTGTATGTCAGCTTCCCTAGCATAAAGTGTGCAACTTTCAGTGCTGTATAGCCAGAGTGCTTTACCTCTACAGACCTGTTCATTTTTCGTTTCAAGGAATTTTCAGTGAGTCCAGTTGTCCAGTCAGTAGTCCAGTCCACTGAATAGTGGCAGCCATATGTAAAGACTTACAAAACATTAAAAATGTAAAAAGATGTAGGGATGGCATGCCTAAAAGTAAGCAAACAAGGTAGGGATAATGCATGAAAGCAATGGTCAACATATTGGCAAAGCCCCATCCCTACATCTTTTTCACATTACAGTCAGACAGTGCATGGGGGTCTTCCTCTAAAACGTACCACAAGTTCGCAACCTGTTCATGGCTGTAGCCTCGTTCTCAGGCCACTTCCTTCTCCCACGTGGCCTGGGAACGAGGCTAGTATGACCCTCATTATGTTATACGGAACCTCTTCAACAGACTTGAACCTCTTCAACAACTCAAGCAATGAGTAGACTGCAGACTTATGATAGTGTCATTAAAGTACATGGCATAGTTTTTTTAGCCTTGTCCCCAGGCCACTTTCTTTCTCCCACATGCCGGCTCAGGAACGAGGCTAATATGATCTAGCAGCATTGCATCAGCTGTAGTGTGAAAAAGATGTGGGATGGGGCTTTGCCAATATGTTGACCTTTGCTTTCATGCATTATCCCTACCTTGTTTGCATACTTTTTGGCATGTCATCCCTACATCTTTTTACATTTTTAATGTTTTTTTTTTAAGTCTTGTTTCTGAACTTTTTTGATGTTAATCTCAGTTACGGTTAGACCTAAGCCTAAGAAGAAAGTTTCAAGTGTAACCACAACACCAGAACTTGAAACGGCGTTGACAATTTAGTAGTGCTTCCAGGCATGTAATAATTATGTGTAATATAGCCAGCTAGAACCCGATGAAGGGCCAACCACTCTCTGTACCAAACTTTGTGAAACCAATTTCATGATTCAGTTGTCAATCACATGACGACTGACCAGCTACAGCACAGTAACTAGTATCATACTGACAACTGACCATCCTAGCTTTACTGTTCACTAAAGCTGTGAGTAGGCTATTTTTAGTGCAGCTACAAGTAGGCAGCTGAATGCATCGCCTTACCTACGTGGTGTTCATAAGCCTTGCCCAATGCTGCCCGGGAGGAAAAGACCATGCCAGCCATGTGTACTGCCCGTTGGCAATTTCGCTTGTGTACTAGTCTCGCTTCCAGATCAATGACCATGGTCTTTGGTCTGGGAACGAGACTTCGTTG
The DNA here is from genome assembly GCA_949130485.1 of Agelas oroides. Classification (NCBI taxonomy): domain Eukaryota; kingdom Metazoa; phylum Porifera; class Demospongiae; order Agelasida; family Agelasidae; genus Agelas; species Agelas oroides. Next base: position 8,006,401 of record OX422184.1, on the reverse strand, counting down.
TCTCATCTTTGTGGATAGTGAAGAACGCGAGAACAATCTCCTGTTCGACTGAGGTACTTATAAGCTAACATACCCCATGCCTGAGCCCATAGCTGTTGTTTCTTACCATTTAACTCAGATGTTTTATACACTCAGCATATGGCTCTCTGCTGGTACTTCATGGCTTGTGTAGAACCCAAATTGGAGTCTTGTCATACATTAATAAGCTGACATACTGTTATAATTGACACTAATATCTGATCATCATGTCCGGCATCCATGTCTGTGCTATGCATCTGTTGCTTCTAGTTCTATTCCATTTGTTCTGGGTTGTATACCTTACCAACATTTCACTTGAGCTCATGTAAACTCCACCAAAATGTGCACAACCTACTGATCAACTGACTAACCTGTATCCTAACAATGTTGGCTGGTTTTTATAGTAAGACATAGTACTGAATTACTAGCATGTAGCACAACAGGACAAATCTCCAAGCACATTCCAGGACTGGCACTTGTTTATACCAAATGTGTTAAGTGTCATCACTTTAACAGCTTACGTATTAGCCCAGTAAGACATATACTTGGAATGTTCTGCAAATATGGTATTGGTACTGTATAACAATTACTAGACTACTCACTCATTGGTTGTTTCAGCATCAAGCTATCCCCTTTGCAGGGAGATTATGATGAGGAAGAATATGAGCGAGTCGCCAAAAGGCCCCGTGCTAGCGAGTTCATTCATGAAGAAGCAGGTGTGTATGCATGCGAGCTTATGTGTATGCATGTTTGTGTTGTACGCATATGTTGTGCATATGTGCACACACGTGCGGGTACATGTGTGTGTTGTGTGTGTGTGTGTGTGTGTGTGTGTGTGTGTGTGTGTGTGTGTGTGTGTGTGTGTGTGTGTGTGTGTGTGTGTGTGTGTGTGTGTGTGTGTGTTTGTTTGTTTAAGAGTCTTCCTGTTAAGGAGATTGGCAGGTAACGTGTCCATTGCACCATGAGTCAGTGAAAATGAGATACTTGATTTTGGTTACTTATTCCTTTTGGATATTGCTGAATAATGTAATGTAAAGCTCGTGAATATCACAGCAGTAACTACATATTCGACTGTTCCGCCATTTCCAGTTCACAGTTTTCTTTTCGCTGGTCATCAGGGGAGTTCCCAGTCTGATCTTTGCACAAACACAGGTTTCGGCTCCTTTAAACTCCCGACCTGTGGATGGCTACAGAAAGGGCGGAGCCACTCCCATATGTACATGGAGTCCAGCTAAGTCTGGTAGTTGGGACATGCTGTATGTGGGCTTGGAACATGTAGGCTCACTACATGCGATCTTACACATGCCAAATTGAGTCATCGGTCTTATGGTAGCCAGATGGCTATAGACTGTCACAGCTATTTGACCTTTAACTTGAATCTCTGAGAATCGAATGAGTACTTGAACTATTGTCATCGGTCTTATGGTAGCCAGATGGCTATAGACTGTCACAGCTATTTGACCTTTAACTTGAATCTCTGAGAATCGAATGAGTACTTGAACTATTGTTTTTGTTTGCAGACCAGCAAAGTGAAAGTAGTAGCAATGCCAGAAGTATACTTCTATGACTTATCTCTTAGGAAGGCAATGGATGCTGCTAGATTCTTCTCTTTAGTTGATCTCTCTTCTTTCTCTTCTACATGTGACTGACCTTTTCTCATGATGTCATAGGTAGGCTATGATATGATTGTTAATTGGTTGGGTGGGATTACTAAATGTAAGTTGTGTGACTTATCTAATTTTGGTTAATGTTGTTATGTGGACTCAGCTCAGAGAGAGAGATAGTGTGTGTGTGTGTGCACGTGTGAGTGTGAGTGTGCATGCGTGTAGTGTGTGTGTGTGTGTGTGTGTGTGTGTGTGTGTGTGTGTGCGAGCTTGTGTGCATGTGTGTGAGCTTGTGTGCATGTGTGTGTGTGTTGTGTGTGCGAGCTTGTGTGCATGTGTGTGTTGTGTGCATGTGTATTGTGTGCGAGCTTGTGTGCATGTGCATGTGTGTATGTGTATTGTTGCGAGCTTGTGTGCATGTGTGTGTGTGTGTGTGTGTTGTGTGTGCGAGCTTGTGTGCATGTGTGTGCATGTGTGTGTGTGTGTGTGTGTGTTGTGTGCGAGCTTGTGTGCATGTGTGTGTTGTGTGTGTGTGTTGTGTGTGCGAGCTTGTGTGCATGTGTGTGTTGTGTGTGTGTGTTGTGTGTGCGAGCTTGTGTGCATGTGTGTGTGTGTATTGTGTGTGTGAGCTTGTGTGCATGTGCTTGTGTGTATGTGTGTTGCGAGCTTGTGTGCATGTGTGTGTGTGTTGTGTGTGCGAGCTTGTGTGCATGTGTGTGCTGTGTGTGTGTGTGTGTTGTGTGCGAGCTTGTGTGCATGTGTGTGTTGTGTGTTGTGTGTTGTGTGTGTGAGCTTGTGTGCATGTGTGTGCATGTGTGTGTGTGTGTGTGTGTGTGTGTGTGCGAGCTTGTGTGCATGTGTGTGAGCTTGTGTGTGTGTTGTGTGTACGAGCTTGTGTGCATGTGTGTGTGCATGTGTGTTGTGTGTGCGAGCTTGTGTGCCTGTGCATGTGTGTATGTGTATTGTTGCGAGCTTGTGTGCATGTGTGTGTGTGTATGTGTTCTTGCGAGCTTGTGTGCATGTGTGTGTGTGTTGTGTGTGCGAGCTTGTGTGCATGTGTGCATGTGTGTGTGTGTGTGTGTTGTGTGTGCGCGAGCTTGTGTGCATGTGTGCATATGTGTGTGTGTGTGTGTGTTGTGTGTGTGTGTTGTGTGTGTGTGTTGTGTGTGCGAGCTTGTGTGCATGTGTGTTGTGTGTGTGTGTGTTGTGTGTGTGAGCTTGTGTGCATGTGTGTGTGTTGTGTGTGTGTGTGTTGTGTGTGCGAGCTTGTGTGCATGTGTGTGCATGTGTGTGTGTGTATTGTGTGTGCGAGCTTGTGTGCATGTTGTGTGTTGTACATGTGTGTGTAAAAAAACCTGTACTTTAGTCTTATGAAAGAGCACCCATTGGCAGAGCAACTTACAAGTTTACCAAAGGTGGTTACCTTTCCAAATGTTTACGCATTTAACCACGAAAGAACGCCCATGTATGTTTGCAGTGACTCAGTGTCCTCAAGTCCATCACCCCAGCCAAAGTTGACAGCAAATTACTACTGCTTGAAACAACAACATGCAATGGAGCCAGTCTTCAAAGCTCATGTCTTGACAGTATGCAACCCAGCTACATACCACATTGAGCGTGGTGCAGCTACATGTAGCAAGCACGCCCCAATTAACCACATTCGTCTACGCAAAGCCACCTTCAGTGACATATAACACAAAGTTTCTTACTTCAGTTATGCATAGTGCTTGAGGCTGTGGTTCTCAACACTCCACAAGTGCGCTCGGTTAGCCCCATGAAGCTCACTGCAGAGTGGGCATTTATATTTCTTTGAACAAACTTTGACCCTATACAGGAACTTGAACTAAAAGTTGGGGACAGGTGCTCTTTATCAAGACTATGGTATACAAGACTTAAAAAACATTAAAATGGAAAAGGATGTAGGGATGGCATGCCAAAAAGTATAGAAACAAGATAGGGATGATATAAAAGTGAAGGCAAATATACAAAGCCCCACCTATCCCTACATCTTTGCTACACTAAGAAATTATAGCACAAAAATGATGTAGGGATGGGGCTTTGTATATTTGCCTTCACTTTTATATCATCCCTATCTTGTTTCTATACTTTTTGGCATGCCATCCCTATATCCTTTTCCATTTTTAATGTTTTTTAAGTCTTGTTTCTGAACTTTTTGACTGCTAGTCTTCCTCAGTTGCAATGTGATGGTTAGTTTTTCAAGCATGGCCCTGTGTAATCACAAACCCATGAATTTGGGGAAACACTAGACTGTTACTCTACCCCACAGCGTAGATTGTCTGGACCAGACCTAGTCTCGCTAGAGTGACAATTGGTTTGCAAAGCTAGGACTCAGTCTGAAGGATCAGGCCTTTCTTGCTGTCTATGTATAGCTTTAGCCACTGTAGCCCGTTCCCAGCTTAATACTTGCACCTAGTTCAAAGGTGAGTGCCAGTCTCGTTCCCAACAGTCGGTGGTTTGAGAATGAGACTATGTGTGCGCTTGCGTACACAGACAGAAAATGGCGTCCCACAGCAATGGACAGCAGGCGTGTGGCTGTGAATAGCTAGTATGATTTCAGTCTGAGTTATCAACACGTTGAGTGTTCGTGGACCTGCGCGCTTTGATGAGCATTCGTTTCGTGTATAAATGATGGTGAGTACTTAAACCGTTTGTGAGTTATCATTGTTGAGCAAAATCACGATGAGAAGGAAATGGCACTTTTGCTACCGCGCACTTTTGTGTTTAACTCTCTTCCACGATGCTTTTGGGAAAGCTTGTGAGTTTTGCTGGTTGTAAAATCACTCGAAGATGTACGCTGGGCACTTCTTTGAACTTATAATGCAACACGTTCATGGTTGAGTTTCATGGCTTTTGCTTAAGTATTGTATATATTGCGTGTCCGCGCCATCCCTATATAGAGAGTCTACCAACTCTCTGATATGTATGTAACGTTTGTATATGTGTGTTGTGTGTGCGTGTACATGAAAGAGTGAATTGAGCAATTGAGTGAGCGAGCATTCCCTTTTTGCAGATTTGTAAGCTTGTTTGCTTACATATGTGAGAGTGCTGCTACTACCAGGGCTTTGCATGCTTGGTGCTATTCAGTAGACCTGAGTAGCCTTGTGGACTTTGTCCAGCATGGTGCCATAATATATAATCCCACTTTTTGTTTCAGAGGAAACTGATGAAGGAGAGGAGGAAGAGGAAGTTGAGGAGGGGTACGCTGAACTTGTAGACACAAGTACGTAAGCTCATTTACTAGTATGTGTAACTGTTGAATTTTGTTTTCTAGAGGATAGTTTTATTGCTTGGAGTTCTTTGTTTGTGACCTGCTGGGAGATATGTAGACAGCTTGAACTCAGCTGTTCAGGCCGATTTGTGGTCCTAATCACTCACGTTCATTAGCAAGCTTCCAATTATTTGTCTGGGATCTCTTACCGGTGAACACTTGTCTGGGTTGAAAACTTCCTACAGTGCCTGAAATGATGCCAATACAAGCTACATGTAGGACAGAGCAGCATTTATAATTTTTTTTAAAAACCTATTTGTGTAAAGACAGAAGTTGCCCAACCAGTGCACAGCACCCAATTCCTAAATCAGCCCATCTGTTCCATTTTGCTAAGCACAGAACCTACCTCCAAAACACATTGTGCCAAGTGACATCTTCAGTTCAAAGTGGGATGACACCATGACAGTTATAGTTAACTTAACAATGAGTGTATATGTTCCGCGCAATCTGAGAATTTGCGCAATCTCGAGATTGCGTTGCGCATTCTCAGAATCCTGAGATTGCGCTGGCAATCTCGGGATTGCGTAACACGTGTGCGCAATCTCGAGATTGCGTAACACATATGCGCAATCTGGAGATTGCGTAACACGTGTGTGCAATCTCAAGATCGCATGCGCCTGTACGCCCGACAGCGAGTGATCTACTGTGTAGCTTGCAGGATTTAAGACATCCTTGATAAGCGGCGTCTGCCTCCATAGGAGGCATGTTTGAGCAATGCTGTGTATATCGATGGGCAACTGCAGAGGAGTAGGTCGCGTTCGAAGTCCTGTCGATCGTAGTTGGCCACAGTCAGCTTATATGCCACACGCTACTGGTCCAATCGAGTGTATACTATCTAATTGTAGCAGCGACAGTTGAAACGTACCTTCGCTGAAACTGTCAGCCAACTTTTGCCGTGTATTATTGGTCATTTTCAGGTACACAGCGGGTACCCGCGTTTCCAGCGTTGTAGCTTATTCAGACTTTACTAGCAAGTCTCCTGACTACGTCCTGGGTAAGGCAGGTTTGTTTTCAACCAAGCTAAGCCAAACTATCAGTGCCTGAACTCGGCTATTTTACACAAAGTCGCCATTTTTAGTAGCTTCTCTCGATCTCGTAACCACGTGAGGGTTTCTGCACATGCGCGTCGAGGTAAAAGATTGCGCACCATAGTTGCGCAATCTCGAGATCGCGCAACTGTATTGCGCAATCTTGAGATCACGCAACTATAGTGCGCAATCTCGGGATTCTGAGAATGCGCAACGCAATCTCGAGATTGCGCAAATTCTCAGATTGCGCGGAACATATACATGTACAATATGTACAATGTACAATCATGTAGATGTTCATGTGTGGTTGTTTGTAATTCCTTCTTCCTGTTCAGATGCTCCCTATGAGCTTCCAGCAGATGAAGACATAAATGTGAGTCTGGTGATCCAATCATTTCACTTGTGCTTAGTATAGAAATTGAGACGGATCAGGAGTAGGCGTAGTCTGATAGTCCATATATGGTGTACCTACCACTAGGAACAGAAAGGTTACATATACTTTTTTCTTGGAACCCAGTGTAGTATATTACACAAAATGGTTGCAGTACATATTATATCACATGCTGCTAGCATTGGGTTTATGTTCCCCTTGCAGAAAGCCCGTAGCCTGAACATTCATCAACTCTTGGCAGAGGAGTCAGAGGACAAACTAGAGGAGTATTATCGGCAAAAGTATGCCACCACATCTTCTGCCAGGTAAGAAATGTATGACACTGGATGTACATGTAACACCTACATGCACCAGTTGCATGGTCTATTACTACTTATTTTAAGAGAGTTAAAACTGCAGTTACATGTACATACAATGTACGTATCATGGTGTACTATGTACATTGTATGCACTCTAGTGTGGAAAAGATGCCGGGGTGGGGCTTTGTAAATCTACCTCCACTTTAACATCATCCCTACCTTGTTTGCATACTTTTTGGCATGCAATCCCTATATCTTCTTACATTTTTCTTTTCTTGTTAATGTCAGCTTCATGATCAGTACAAGTACCTACGTGTTTAGTGTCCAAAAGCAGTGAGTCCTAGCTTACTAGTGTAAGCTCATCCATGGAATAGTTGAAGCAGCTATACATAGCAACTGAGACACGATTTTCAAGGGTTTGAAGGTTGCCGAATCTTGTGTGCATGCATGGTGTACAAATCAGTAAATTGCATCCATAGCAATAACCAGCTAGCCGTAGTGTGGCTGTTTATAGGGTGTTTCTAATTGCTGGACTAGAATGTGGAATGGAAAGTATGGAATGGAATGGTGAATGTACACAGTTGCAGCTAACTGGTGTAACTGGTGCTGTGTAATCTAAGTTGAACCACTTAGAGTGTATTTCTAGGGCTGCTATCTCACCACAGAGTCGGCACTGCCCACATGCTTCTGTATCCAAGCATGGTACTGTAGCAAGCTTATCATCAGGTATTTGTCCTGGTAGTCTTGCAAAGCCAGAGTTATGGAATGTCATTGTGGACAATAATGTGATGGTAGAAATTAGTGCTCAATTGTCAGTCTCTCCACTTTGATCCTCGTCTGTGTACCCCGATCCTCGATTACTCCTAGGTCTCACAGCCTTAGTATAGCCTTTCATGACAGTACTAAGTGTGGCCCCCATGCATGATACTGTAGCTAGTCATTTGCTGCATAATAGCAGCAAAAGAGTCCAGGGGACCCTGATTTAGAGAAGCCCCATTTTCTGACCGCGACATTATGATACCAGACAAGAAGGTGTGCTGGCAACAATGGACTTGCTCATACAGCCTCCACGGTGAGATACCATAAACTCGGAATACAAGTACCCATCAATTACGAATACCCTGTGAATATAAGTACTTATCAAAACCATTTGTAACAATTTCTGAATAGTAGTACCCATGCCAGCATAAGAACTCTATGAATATTAGTACTATCAACCCAAAACTACCGGTCTCAGTCATTAAGCCAGCGGTCCAAATAATTGGATTTTAAAGCAAGAACAGGAAGTGTCCGGGAGGCTTCATTCCAACGTGTAATTAGCGTGCCGCTTACTTCCTGCCTTTTCCAACAGACGGCTCTCTCAAACCATGGCCGATTCAAGCCGGACTTGCGCTCGTTTTTATACAATGGTACCTTAACTTTACGAAAATCCACTTTTGGTCGGCGTCAGGCAAGGTTAGGCGGCGTACGAATGGCTTTTGTCAACATTGTCACGCGCGACTCGATTGACATCCCCGCACGAAATTTTGTCACATTTTGTTACGCCTGGACCGATCTGCACGATCTGTATATCGGCGGATAGCCCGGAAAAAAATGCACAAAATATGTGAAAATGGGCCTGTCTTACCGTAAACTTTTTGCACTACCCAAGCTACAAGCAAGCCAAAAATTTCGCGTTCACGTGTATGTAGACAGGCCTCAGACACAACTCAGGGAGCTGGAAGAAGTGAAAGACTGTCGATACAAGCTAAAAGAAGCAAAAAGAAGGTAACAGCAAGTTGAAATAAAGTGGGCAATAGCCATATAGCCAAGATAATGCCATCTATAGGCCTATAATGCAAAGTACCACCAGTAATTCACTGAACAAGAGAGTACCGTACCATAGCAAGTGTGTTGCTGTGTCTGTCAATCTGTATGCCAGTGTTGTCTCATTACTACCAACCAGTGTGCCTGAATGGACCTGAAAATACAATGCTAGTGAATGTGGTATTTTCAGATGCTGAACCGGTAGGTGATATAGTGACAGAGCGAGACAACACTGGCATATAGCTACAGGGTGTGCAGTTACATCATTGTGCCATGGTTATGTCACCATCTTGAGAGACCAACAGGATGGTTTTGATTAAGAATTTATGTACTAGTGCATCAACTGCCCATACCAGCATTGCTTCCAGTAGAAGCCTTGTATACTGTACGAGGTACATGTACGTGGAATACCTTTACTAGCTCCCTGCGTAAAACAGAATGCTGTTTAGGTTAGCGCATTGTTGTTGATTGAGTTGTCAAAGGCTAGTTTTCAAAAGAAGAAATAAGAATTGCCAGTTTTTTAAGACGCATTTCTCTTACTGTGACTGGTTCCGAACCAAAACGGCTTAGGCAGTTCACAAGTATTTTCCCCTTTGTAGCCTGGGTGGTGGCCTGATTGTGAGGCTATTAAAATAGCATAGCTAAATGCATGTGATGGGGTCACTACCTGTGCAACTATGTTGATATGCCAAGCAGTGTCATATCAATGCATTAAAGATCAGTGATACTGGCAAGGCACGAATTGATGCGATATTTCCATGGTATGTCAACAGGATAAATTACGATGCCAAGCAATACCAGTGGCAAGGGAAACTAAAATCTGAGGTGTACTTTGTCACTACCAAAAGTACTTTTAAGTATTAGCTAACTGTTCTTCATCCTCGCTCACAACACTTTGTACTTTGTGGATAAAGAATGCATAATTATGCTTTGCTGCTTGCCAGTTTACACATCTTGGTGTATATTGGAATAGCCTTGTACCCAGGGTCCTGGGTACGAGACTAGTCATCAGTGCATATAGGATACTAAACTTGTAGGGAGAATGCTTTGTTCAATGAATTTATACTGGCTGGTACTTTATAGATGGCATTATCTTAGCTATATGGTTGGAATATGCTATTGCCCACTTTATTTCAACTTGCTATTACCTTCTTTTTGCTTCTTTTAGCTTGTATCGACAGTCTTTCACTTCTTCCAGCTCCCTGAGTTGTGTCTGAGGCCTGTCTACATACACGTGAACGCGAAATTTTTGGCTTGCTTGTAGCTCGGGTAGTGCAAAAAGTTTACGGTAAGACAGGCCCATTTTCACATATTTTGTGCATTTTTTTCCGGGCTATCCGCCGATATATAGATCGTGCAGATCGGTCCAGGCGTAACAAAATGTGACAAAATTTCGTGCGGGGATGTCAATCGAGTCGCGCGCGACAATGTTGACAAAAGCCGTTCGTACGCCGCCTAACCTTGCCTGACGCCGACCAAAAGTGGATTTTCGTAAAGTTAAGGTACCATTGTATAAAAACGAGCGCAAGTCCAGCTTGAATCGGCCATGGTTTGAGAGAGCTGTCTGTTGGAAAAGGCAGGAAGTAAGCGGCACGCTAATTACACGTTGGAATGAAGCCTCCCGGACACTTCCTGTTCTTGCTTTAAAATCCAATTATCTGGACCGCTGGCTTAACGACTGGTCTGTGGGCGAGTTTCATTGAAACCTAAACACTGTCCCAGGAATAGCAGCAGCAATACTGGAACTCGGCAACAATAGCGAGATGCTATTCATAGAAGCTGGTGTTGTGTGACGAGCTGCATGCAGCACTTGCTGCTTAGTAGCACTGTATCAAACTCGAGCTAGTTTGACACCTTATTCATGCTCATGGAGATCGCATGTTCCTTAGCTTGCGGAGGGACACCTGGGGGCCATATATTTGACATTACGTGCGAGGCTGAGAATGCATTGTGATTACCAAGCTGCATCCTGCAAACCTCGCTACACTTACGTCGCGATTACCAAGCCTCGCTCCGCTTCACTGCACTCAGCAACAAGATAACACCTATGTACTGTCAGACCCAGCATGCTCCCAGTAGAGGTTAATACTTGTATCAATTATCACCGTATTTACCTTTTTGTTTTTCTGTAGCTATGAGGATCTGGAAAGCCAGCCAACAGCAATCCAGCAACAGAGCCTGCTTCCTGGAGTCAAGTGAGTTAAGTTGTGGTTGCTATGCTGTATGGCTGCATGGTCTGTGTGCTGTGACAAGCGATGTGCTGCTTGCTCAGTTGTGGTTGCTAATGCTGTATGGCTGCATGGTCCGTGTGCTGTGACAAGCAATGTGCTGCTTGCTCAGTTGTGGTTGCTAATGCTGTATGGCTGCATGGTCTGTGTGCTGTGACAAGCAATGTGCTGCTTGCTCAGGCTCACCCCACGATGATAAAACAGCTGTCTGATATTATTGTAGTGTACAGTGTACAACAAATTTCTAAAAAGTTTTTGCTTATGTTCTATAAACGCTGATATGTTGTAATGTAAATAGGTGCCATATCCTGATTGTCAGGATGAAAAGTACAGTTGATTAAGGCTATGCTTACATATGTAGGTAGATTGACTAAAGCCGCAGAGCAATATGGCATGGGATCTGATGAAGTTCTCTCCTCCTCCTCCTCCTCCTCCTCCTCCTCCTCCTCCTCCTCCTCCTCCTCCTCCTCCTCCTCCTCCTCCTCCTCCTCCTCCTCCTCCTCCTCCTCCTCCTCCTCCTCCTCCTCCTCCTCCTCCTCCTCCTCCTCCTCCTCCTCCTCCTCCTCCTCCCCCTCCCCCTCCTCCTCCTCCTCCTCCTCCTCCTCCTCCTCCTCCTCCTCCTCCCCCTTCTCCTCCCCCTCCTCCTCCTCCTCCTCCCCTCCTCCTCCTCTCCTCTTCTCCTCCTCCTCCTCCTCCTGCTCCTCCCCTCCTCTCCTCCTCCCCTTCTCTCCTCCTCCCTCTCCTCCTCCTCCCTTCCCCTCCTCCTCCTCCTCCCTTCCCCTCCTCCTCCTCCTCCCTTCCCCTCCTCCTCCTCCTCTTTCCCCTCCCCCTTCTGCTCCTCCTTCTCCCCTTCTCTTTCTCCTAGGGACCCTAATCTCTGGACAGTGAAGTGCCGGATTGGCACTGAGAAAGAAACAGCTTTCATATTGATGCGAAAATGTATCTCTCTAGAGTACACCGAGAATGTGAGCTGTACAGATACTGCAATAGGGACTTAACAAAAATAGCCCCAAAAAATGCATGAATCACCTCATTCCCAGACCAATCTGAAAAAGGGGGCTGGTATCCACTGTTAGTGCATGCACAAATATTCCCATGATTTCATGGATTTGTGTATATAAATTTTAAACTTTTTCTATTACACCTAACCTCTGCGAGTCAGTCAGTTTATCTTCTCTGAGAAATACTTACCATTGATTACATTCCCACTGCAGCTGAACACTCTGACACGTATGGTTGTTATTCTGGTAGGATAGTGGGAAATTAAATAGTTCGTTTAGAATTTTTTTTTAATTCTTGGAAACTAATTTCTTTCATTAAATTGTGTAGATCCAGCATTGTGATAAAAGCATATTTTCCAAGAAAGTACTCGCCCCCATGGAGGCCTCCTCACCCAGCATTTGTTGCTTGCGCAGTACTAAATAGTCTGTGTAAGTGCAGGGAACTCTCACCCTCTGATCGTCTCCCGCAGCCAGTGACACTGTAGTTGCTGTGGTAAGAACATGATCTGGATGCACTACAGTGCCTCTGCCAGAGACTTCACAAGTGTTCTTTTGATAAGAACACTTTCTGGTCCACTAAAGGTGTTTCTGCCAGTGGCTTGTCTTGCTGAGAATGCTTGTTTTACCTACATGTACTGTTTCACTAGAACATTGTGGGGCAAGCGTGAGCAAGCAATGCACTACAGCATTGAACTGTTATGTAGCTAAGGCTTTACCAGTAAAGTATCAGATCACAGCACACAGGCCATTCACAAATGGCATCTAGCTGAAACAAGGTTTGTAACTCTACATAATAGTTAGACGCTGAGACCGAGGGATCTACGCGATTTAGAAACTGTCGTGCCCTTAAGTAGCACCCTCGCTGCGCTCGGGCGCTACAGTCTCGGGCCCTCAGGTTTCTAAATCATGTAGATCCCTCGGTCGAAGCGTCTAACTTATTTAGAGTATGCCACTACAACGCAACTTTTCAAACCAGGATGAGGACGGAACAACTTAGCAATAAACTATTCAAATGGTTGCAGGGCGACGCCGAAACTTCTGTTTACTGTGCGAAAAAGGCAAAACGAGCTTCACCTTCGCTGTTCGGTGGCTCGATGCGCCCTTGGATCCACCTGCTAAGCTGACCCATCTGCGCCAGCGCATGCCCCAAAAGAAGCTCTGCCCCTCTCTCCACGTTTGAAAGCAGCAGCTGCAGAGCGAAAGGAAAGACCACAGACTATCTATGAAACTTTGGCATAGATGGGAAGACCATGTGTCAAGAAACTCAGGGTGACACTATCACAAACCTGACAGTCCGTGTGTACTGTTCCCACCATAATTTGAATGTCAGCTGAGAGCCCTCACACTGACCAATGAAATTCAAGCATTTCATGATAGCATACCCTAATGTCTACAAGAGTGCTCAGTAGCTTAGAAAAATTGTCATGATTGCAGAGAAGAGCTGGTCTTGGGGTAGTACCACACAGTGAAGCCATTTGTCCTACCAGCATGCAGCTACTCTGGCTGTGTAGTAATAGGCTAAGTTTGAACACAGTCTGGCATGCATAGTCCTTACTTGAGACATCTTTGTGAAATAGTAGAGGAAAGTCGCCACGCATCAGGTATGGAGCGAAATCTCTGCCGCCTTACTGCGTTCAGTAAGGTGATCCTTTCTACACAAGTGTTAGCCCTTGTACACTTCCTGAGTAGGTGCTACGCTCCAGCTGCCTATCCCGAATGTCACAACTGCTATCTCTCGTACAATGGGTGTGCACGCTCCGGCATAACTGTCGTCATTCAGCTGGCTGCCAGAGCATCAAGTTGTACGAAAGTCTTACACTCCGCATGCAGCCCTTGGCTATTGCATTACAGTGTCAAGAATATATGGAATGACATACGGCAGAAAATAATATATATGTGAAAAATTGCAATTAAACTCACTAGTGTGGTGCTCGCTCATGCTCGCCCCAATGATTAGTGTGCCAGCTTTCTGTATAATTGGATTAGCAAAAATTCAAGAATTGAATTTCTTCTGCTAAATTAGATCTGTTCTATTAGAGAAATAATGCTTTTTGAAGTTCACCAAGCACCATGAACAACAAGCTGCAAACTGTTACTGTCAAAGTGATGCCAACTTCTAGTTTCAAAATTATCCAAACCTGCCTCATAGGAAGTACAGCCTACACTTTAACTCTTCAGCATGTAAATTAGAATGGGCCATTATTGGGGGCGAGCCTGAGTGAGCTCGACACTAGCGACACTGCATTGCACACGTGCGTGTGTATGTTCCTTTCTTTCTTTGTTTGCTTGCTTCCTTGCTTATGGCCACTTAGCAAAGATTTTAATTGAACACATTTAAATGTTTCATAAAGATTGAACGTCCATGTACACTTTGGCACAGTCAGGAGCGATAGTGCAGGCCTACTGCCAGAGTGTAACGTTTTTAATTGAACACATTTAAATGGCATGAAAGAAGCCTGGATCAAAGACGACTCTAGTTGAAGCGTGCATGGCAACTCACATATTGTTTTATTGTAAACTATCTCAACTATGGACCATGGCAAACTTCGCGGCAGACTACTTATGGACGGACAGACGGTATGCACGGTGGCTGAAGTTGCTTCAGGTACATGTAAAAGCCATGCACAAACTACACTCCAGAGATTCAGCTCATGATATGGATGTGAAGCTTAGTCCATGCATCTGTAGCCATAGTAGCTGCCCTGACTGACAGCGGACAGTCACAAACCCTGTTGCTATTTGTGGTTTGTGTGCCATGACATATATCAACCCACACAATGTGCTGCTCGCTCGGAGTCGCCCCATGATGCTGAAGCATCTTCCTATAGCAACAGAGTAGAGTAAGTGTGCAGGTTACCAAGGAGACTTTATACATGATGAACAGTAGATACCAGGTCACTTTGCATGTGCCCTGGGTATGAGGCTAGTTTATGACTTACATTTAACCCATAGTCAGCTTGTATTTACAATGGAGTCCCTCTAATGTGGACACCATAGGGACACCGCTTTGTGTCCAGAATACGGAAGTGTCTGTATTTCAGAAGCTTCCAGTATATTTGCAGTAGGTATGGCAGTGTACACCCTTGCTGTTGAGCACTACTAAGTTACACTGTATGTTCCAGAGCTCTCCCTTGCTGTATGTTGGTGAGAAAGGCTACATAGTACTATGCGTATCAGTGCTTGTTTATTCTGTTGTTGAATCTGGTAACGATGCAGACATCTTGCATGAGAGGCATGCAAATGTCCACATTTACAAGTGAATTTTAAACAGTCAAGATGAAACCAAAAATACCTGTCCTATTTGCAGAATAGCGGGGTGTCCACATTTCAATGTACGATTGTTAATGTGAATCCAATTCATATGTTATTAAAACAAGGTATCTGCATTATAGTGGTTCAGAATAGTGCGACTTATTGTAAGCTTATGAGTCTCAGTCATATCTCGCCTTCCAGCCTCTACAGATCAAGAGCGTAATAGCAGTGGAGGGACTGAAGGGCTACATTTATGTGGAGGCTTTCAAGCAGCAACATGTGAAGCAGGCCATTGAGGACATTGGCAACCTGCGCATTGGTAGGTGGCAGCAACTGATGGTGCCCATCAGGGAAATGACAGATGTGCTGAGGGTAGTGAAAGACACTACAGGACTGAAGCAGGGCTCATGGGTGCGCATCAAGAGGGGCATGTACAAAGATGACATTGCACAGGTATGTGTGCACAGTAGGAGTGACCTGTCATGTGATAATCAGTATGTGTACATATTGATGTGCTTGCAGTGTGTGGGGAGACTGCAGAATGGTCATGTTGGGAATTTGGGATGAGTTATGTAACATACTGAAGTAATTACCTCCACAGAGCAGTGGATTAGTGTATTGTGTATGTTGTGGATTAATTTCATGCTATATTGAAAGAGCCGTTGTAATCATGTGTATGCGGTATGTAACTGTACATGTATATGTTATATAGTCATCCACGTCCCTACCCAGGTTTATGCAACAGCTCTTAGTTATATTTTTTTGAGGAAGTGTGACTTCTACGTATTAACAATGCCGTGGACCAGCTCAGTGCACTTTGCTGTCTTCCTCTGTTGAGCATTGTGGATATTGTACTGACATACATAAAAAGCACCAACCTACTTGATTCCTTTAGTGTCTCATCATTAGATAACCCTGTCCCCTACATACCCAGGCTACAAGACTACAGCTCATACTGTACATGTAATGTATGTTTTTGTCGTGTTACACATCTTGTTTGTGTGCAGGTGGACTATATGGATACCTCTCGCAACCAGGTTGTACTGAAAATGATCCCTCGTATAGACTACACCCGGAAGAGAGGAGTGCTGCGGAGCTCCGATGATGAGGGCAGGAAGAGAAAGAGGAGACGACCTCCCACAAAACTCTTCGACCCTGATGCAATAAGGTGCCACAATGTTGGTATATAGTTGGTAAATGGCAATGAAGAAACCTGCTTTTGTGGTTTCTTCACCAAACGGCACTAGTTAACAAATTGAAGGTTACTATTTCTTCAACTTTTCTCCATCCTATGATGGGCAGAAAGGGTGTTAGGGAGAAAGAATGTATGAGTAGTTCGATCACTATATCACCCTTTCTATCTGTAAGGTGTATCCCAGAGAGCATGCAATGACTGACTTCTTCCCTTTGTAGTAATAGGCACTAGTTTCTTGTGATGATTAGAATAGTGCTGCACAATAGTTGTGAAAACAGAAATGCAAGGTCACACTAGTCAAATAATGGCAAGTGTTTGTGAGTGGGTCTTGAATGTGGAGATGGTTTGAACTGCTACTTAAGCAGACATGCCTCCAGATGAGAGTAAAGCTCGTAACGTTATAGTTGTAGGCATGTCACCACGAACAAGATGTGGTACCTGAATGATTATAAAATGTTAACAGTCAGTCTTTTGTACTTAATGCACAGTAGTTCTCCAGTCCTTATTAGGGCTACTGTAGCAACCTGCACTAACTGGCTAGTTCTCATGCATTCAAGTAACTCACTTGCTTTGACCAGACCTGATTTTATCAAAACCACACCTTACAACCCAACACATGGAAACAGTAAGTACTCAATAAAACATTCCCGTATCGTGATCATACTGTACGCGTAGTACGGTGCTAACTGTAGCGTATTCACACTGTAGCACTATCGTACTAAAATCCGTATTGTTATTACGAAGCGTAGTACGCAGTGTAGTATGGACATGCCTCACGTAGCATGGCAGAGTGTACAACGAGTGTTCTTTTAGTGAGAGTAAGCTAGAGCTAGTGTCTGTTGTGTATCGTCGCTGACAGCACGCAAGAACGACGGTGGCCAACCCTACACTATCACTTCCACACAATACCTACTGTTTTTCTGACCTGTCATCTTTCTTACAATCTCGTGCATATAGTCCTTTGAGGGTTCGATAGAGGCTGCTCTTCACGATACTCACGCTTATTCGCTTCGAGAAAGGTAAAACTGTGTAGACACTTCGTCTCCATGTCAGCCATGGCAGGCTTCGATCAGCCTAATGTATTCTGTGAACTGGGGACTTGCGGACTGGGGACTTGCGGACTCATGAACTCGCGGACTCGCACCGGAAAATTTTGCTGCTGTTCGTTGCCGACACTGCACGTGCAACAGTTATCAAACAAGATAGGCATGCTACTGCTACCTGTACGAGTTGGGTAGGCACTAACAACACCAAGCTAGGCTATGCTTACATATGTAGGTAGATTGACTAAAGCCGCAGAGCAGTATGGCACATTATCATATCCATGTGGCCAGACATTGCACACAGAGAAAATACTGCTGATGGGGCACATCATGTCCAAGTGGCCAGACATTGCATATCCCCACCCTTAGTCCTCACTGTCAAGTCCTCAAACAACCAACCACAACTTTATGGATATAATTTTATGACAAACAAGCCAGCTGCTCAGCTAACTGTGACCTGAACAATAGCTGTGCTTCTCTCTTCTACCACAAGAGCATGTTCAAGGAGGCTGAATGTGGGTTTTAGTGCGTAGGCATTGAGGAGAGTAGGATACAAAGGTCCTTGACTAGCTACTATTCCAGCTCAATACTTCAATACCTGAAACACATAGTTGTGTCTATGTATGCACCATAGAGTGCACATCTTGGTAGAGCAAAGAGTTCCTTGAACATCATAGCCTGCTTTTCAAAATCAATTGTTAGCTTCAAGAGCTTTGGTGGACATGACATCCCCATCTGCACACCATAACATGACACAGTATCAATGGACTCAATGTCCTCCGGGTTGCAAGTTACGATCTTCTCCAGCGGATTGCAAGAAAGGAGGACCATGTCTGCTTGGAGCTGGAGGATGATATCTCTTGAGAACTGAGGAGGGTGTAGGCCCTTATTTTCAAACGCAGCCAACTACCTTCTCTCAAGAAAGTTTGATGTCTGCTTGCTAGGTTTTGCATGCAAAGCCATTCGATGGCGCCCACAATAAGTGTTTGAAAAACGATTCCATGTCAAAAGTCACTTCATTTTTTTTTATGCAGTACATTTATCCTTTGTAACCTTCCAAGCACTCAAACTTTATTGTGAATGCAAAAAGAGTGTCCTTCACTCCCTGCATCATCCTAGCACCTGCACAAAAGAGCAAAGCCACACATACCTTCTTTCTGACACCCTTTCCATTGAACGGTCACCCTTCATGAATGTCCCTTTGCGAACATTCTCTTGTGTGGATCCTGTCCCCCATCAAACCTCGTGGCAGGGAACAGGATTGTTGCAAGGGAACATTGCGATTCTTCAATGTACTTGAGGAAGGCTGAGACTGAAGGAAGCACTGGGAAGGTGAAAGAGGGCACTCCACCACCGCCTGCACCAGCAGAGACTGGAAGGTGTAAAGCTGAACCAGGGGACACTCCGGATATGACGGATTGGAAACAGCCCGTCGTCATTGCAAGACTTTTCCCACACGTAAGCAAGTAAAAATGATTGAAGATGTGGAGAAATTTGCCATGAAGGTGGTCACTATAGAAGGTGGGATACTGGTTACCAAGAAGTGCTGAATATGGTCAATATGCTCTCCATCGAGTCCAGAAGGCTACAATCCTGCATGTGCACATTGTATGAGATTGTTCATGGCCTGTACTACTTTCCTCTGGACATTGTCTCACTGAGACCCAGTTTTTCTCAACGATCAGATAGACAGTTTCTTCTCCACCAACCCTTTGCTCGCACAAATGCCTTCCACAGTTCATTTGTACCACATGCTACAAACTTATGGAATACACTCCTGAGAGGCTCGTCACATCCTCATTCAGTACTTTTAAAACTAATGTTATGCATTACCTATAACTACTTTACGAGCAAAGTAACCGCACCCCAAGATGCTCATAAGAGGTTAGTGCTGCAGGTTGCTGAATGGCTCACTGCTGGGTTCAAGGGAGGAGCCAGACATGAGTTGACTACATAACCTTTAGTACAGGCTTTAAAAAATAAATGAAAGCACTGCCATGTATTTACTATTGTCTGCAAGGGATGGGAGCCCATAAGCAATGATACAGGGATTGAAAAGAAAAAGAGGGAAAAAAAGTGCTACCCAATGTTGAGGATCGAACCCTAACCGTTAGACCACCGTGTACTGCTAACATAGCACCACTAAGTAACTATTTAGCACTTTAATAGTTTACATAGCACCTACCATCAGTGACACACACCTGTATTAACTAGAAAGATGCTGAATCATCCTGGGGCGAACCTGAGCGAGTAGCAAATTGCATTTGGAATGCCCACAAAGACATGCACTGGCTATCCGTCCAGCCGGATTACTATGGCTACACGGGCATGGGCTAAGCTTCACAGTCAAACCATGAGCTAGCAGGGGAATCCGTGCTATGTATGAGCGGTCATACCAGGCACGTACCTGAAGCCAGCGTACATCCTGCTGTCTGTCACTCGCAGCCTGCCTTGTCAAGCGATCGTCAGAGTTGTACCATAGTTCAGAAAGTAAGATGCCGTGCATGCTGCCAATGCATTCAACTTGAATCGTCTTCGCTCTCGCTCTCTTTCACGCCGGCCCTGCAGTCTGGCAGTAGCCCTTCACGCTCGTTCTCAACGGCTTAGCTGAAGTCCACGTCGGTGTGAACATTCAACCATCGTGAAATATTTGAATGCGCTCATTTAAAATTTACGGTAAGTGTTCGGTCCAAACAAACCAACAAACCAACAAACCAACAAGCATACACACACGCATGCGCAATGCAGTCACGCTAGTGTGGGGCTCGCTCAGGCTCGCCCCAATAAACAGAAAATGCGCAAGCAAACACGGAGACCGTTTATTGTTTTCTTATTTAGTACCACTTTCCCATGCTTGTTGGTGAACCAAAGTTTAATTCCTGGGGTAGGTGCACCATGGCACTAACCAATATGCACTCTGGCCTGGCCTTTTTTCGTGTACTTGTATGGCTGTTAAGTTCTTCCCTATTCCCACTATTTATTTTGCATCTTGGGGTGTAATGTATACATTAAATTATATTAGATACTTATATAATCCTATATGCTTGTCTTGTCTGTTCTCTGGGTACACTTTGTATTAGCACATGCTATTTGTGTATCCTGTGCACTTTTCCGCATAAATTAGAAAAACAAAACAAAAAAAAACAATGGGTTGGATGTCACTAGGGTTAGTATGTTGTGGCACCTTCCCGTACTTTGGCTTGGTCACTGGTGTTGGCTCTTTTTTAGATTTTGTTGAAACTCCCCACTTTCTGGGCAGCGAGGTCGAATTTGGCCCACCACTGTTTCCATGGGTAACATGTCCTCTCTTGATGTCGTCTACTGCAAACATTAACACAGCAGTATGATTGCAGGCTGAACTACCTGCAACACAGGTACAATTCCCATGAATTGTCATGGCTAGTTGATCTTGTGAGAGTTGATCTAGTGACAAGTTGATCTCATGAGAGTTAATCTGGTGGCAATTGATCTCGTGAGAATTGATCTGGTGGCAATTGATCTCATGAGAATTGATCTTGTGATACTGAGTCTTCCAATTCTACACCCAAATGTAGCTGGAGGGGCAGGAGGATTAACCTTAGCTTCAGCTTCACTTTGTATCATTTTGGGTGTATGTATGCTTGCCAATCTTACACTTTTTCTGAAGGAATTCCTCAGAAGTACCACTTCCATCGCGTTTGTTTTTCTAGAAAAGCTTCACTCCATGTCCCCTCTCAGCTCTGTTGAGAGTCCAAGTGGGTTTACCCAGCTTCAAACTCAAGATAATGGTTTCTAGTTCTTTGGGAATGTGGCGCCTTGCAGTTGTAGTGGGTGAGGGAGTATACCGTATAGCTAGAAAGTTTCGCGGGGTAAAATTTTCGCGGAAACTCATTTGACAAAGTTTTCGCGATTTTATTTTCGCGGATCCGTATCAGGACTAACCCCGCCCACTTAAATGATCTGCTGCACCGCCTATATAAGGGGTGGAGTTTATCACGTGCTATGCAGGAGCGATTCTAGTAGAAATGTCAAAGCAATGGTTCGTAGCTATCACGTTTACCGCGAGATATGGAGCTCCACTGTCGGAGAGAGGTTATCGAAGCCGAAAACCGTCGGGACCCTTTTGCTGTGGCAGTGGAAAGATCTGGAGTAACCGTTGGCCACGTCCCAAGAAGAATATCGTCCATATGTTCTATGTTCTTGAGACGGGGTGGTCGTATAGACTGCGAAATAACCGCAGCTAGGCGCTATTCTGAAGACCTTCCCCAAGGAGGACTAGAGATCCCATGCAAGCTGACGCTAATGCGCGCGCATGCGAGATCAATGACGTAATTGGGGCGTGCCTGAGCGAGCCCCACATGCACATTGGTGAGTCGAATTGAGATTTTCTCTGTATATATTATGGACGTACGTACGTCTTTCCGTAAATTCTAATTCCACTCTAATTTAACGTGATTTATTTAAAGTATTGCACCATAGACAATGATTGCACCTATAGTTGAACTTATTTGCACGCCTTCCAAGTGGATTTTTGGTTGTTCGCGAGTATGGATACTAACCCAGAATCAGTAAAGAAGAGAGAGAAAAGGTTGCGGAGTCGGAGAGAACGAGAGAGGGCCCGCTGTGCTTCCGAGACAGCGGAGCAAAGGGAAGAAAGGTTGAGAAAACGGAGAATGAGGGACAGGGCTAGGCGGGCTTCACAAGCTACCGAAGATAGGGAGGCACGACTGCAGCAAAGAAGGTACAGACTGGATGTTGAGACTGCCAAGGAGAGAGAGGCCAGGCTGCAGCTGAGAAGGGACAGGCTGGCAGCTGAGACTCCCGACGAAAGAGAGGCCAGGCTGCAGTATATGAGGGACAGGCTGGCAGCTGAGACTCCCAAGGAAAGAGAGGCCAGGCTGCAGCATATGAGTACTTACCAGCATGAGAGATTGGCAGCTGAGACTCCCGAGGAAAGAGAGGCCAGGCTGTAGCATATGAGTACTTACCAGTGGGGTGGTATGATACCACCAGTGGAACTGTTTTGTTTGTCTTTCTGTTCTCTGTGCGGGGTGTAAAGAGCATCCTCCTGATGGAGTTTTCTAGCCTATTTTGATCTGTTGTACAGTGGATGAATCCTAGCCATGACGGACAAGATGTTCCTTGAGCTCTGTGGCTCTTCTTTTGAACATCTCCAATTTAAGTTGTGCTATACTTGTAGCGTCTCAGTAACTTGCGGCTCACTTAGTTAGAAGCTAATGCTACTTGCTGCTAGCTGTTGTGCACTGTGGCAGCTACCTGTGGGTCAAGAGCACATGATGATGTCATTCTTATTGGCGGGAGAGGAAGAAGAGCATGTACGCAACTGCCAAAAATTCAATACAGGCAGGATCTCCCGTGTGTCCACTCTTTTACCTAATTCTACTCCTCTTCAATGCTTATGTAGAACTCATTGTTCATGAGATAACAAAGTGGAGAAAGGAAGGGTTTGCATCTCAGTCAATAGTTACATAAAGTCAAGGTATGCATAATAAAATCAGCAGTCAGAGAGTTATTGGCAACAAACCCTACATAAAAATTGTCATTGTTAGTTACCGGTTTAAACTGATCCCATGGTTTCTTGTCAGTGCTGATTCCTTTGGGAGAAACATATACATACATACAGTGAAATCCAAATGACTGACTCATCTCATAAGGGGAGAGAACACACTCAACACGCTCAACTGATAATCCGGAGTTATTTTATACTGAACTAGACTTGACACCTACTAACATTCCTTCGAAACAACACAACTGAGCCAATATAGTCTTCTTTTCTGGAGATGTAATGTTCTTAAAGAGGTGTTCTACCTTAGCCTTGTGCTGATTGTATGGAGATTAAGAAACTTGTAACAGCAATAGCCATTTGTGTCCACTACTGCCATCTAGAAAGCTAATGGCATAAATTGCATGGTGGTGGGTGCTCTCTCAAGTTATATAGAACACCTTGCTCTAATGCAATCAATTCTGTACCAACTTTACCCACGCTTTCTGCTGGCCCAAACGACCACACCAACGAGTTTGTTAGTATGAAGAAGGGCAAGCGTTCAAGAGAAGCATTCGTGGACAGCAAAATGTGAACCTCCCTGAGTATTTGGGCTGTGCTAGATGTCTTAGTGGATAAGTTTGTGTAGGTATCAACAGAGGGTTTCCTTCACTTCTCGTGATAAAAGAAAAATCTGTAAACACCTGATGGTCATCTACAGATGGTTGGAGGTTCACCACCACATCATCACAGTGATAACCGCATCCAACATGAGCAACAGCACTCTGGCATTTGCCTCCATTTCTGTGGTATTATTCAAGTATCTGTTGGCTCATTTCAGGTAATCTTGCAAAGCATTTGACACAGACACCCTCTGTAAAATGGAGGTAGACGGTATAGTTCCTTGTAGGATGCGTCTCACATCTTGCTATTTCATTTCGGAAGGAGAGGGTAGTGGTTTGTCTTCAAATGCCTAATAGGAAATGATGTTATCATGAATATGCCTAAAAATTGATAGCAGTTAAATACCTATTACTTAGCTGATTGAATTGCTGCACTTGGATCTCCACCCTGTTAATCCACAAAGTTGTGCTACGAGTTCTTGAAAGTCTGGTGGAAAATCCATTAACAATTCAGGTGCCGTCCTAAGCCTTTCAAATGACGTTATAATGGCTTGTTGATCCTTAATTGTGGGTATCCCATGGATAATCTCTGCCCATCCCACTTCCCTTCTGCACTTTCTGGAGCTTCTTGAGCTCACACTCTAGAAAGAGAGAGAGTGTGGTTAATACTGCAGTGTTGTCAATACTGCATTTTAAAATGCACTGTAAATGCTTGATGTCTCAGTGTGCAAATCTGTGTAAGTATGAACCTTTTTTGCTTCGATTAGTGACAGCGGGCTTCTTTCATCTCTGGTGATGAAACAAAAATCCGTGAATACTGGATGGCCTTCTACAGATGGTTGTAGGTTTATGATCACATCATTACACTGACTAACTGCATCCAAAACAAGCAGCAGGACCCGGGCATTTGCTTCCATTTCTGTTGTGTTGGTCAAGAATTTGTCTGCCCATTTCATGTAAGTTTTCTATGGGGGGTGATTAGTGCCAAAACCTTCCTTTGAGATTTGGGATACTGAAATTACATTTGGATGGTCAATTGTGGAAGCAATCGCCTCATTTGATTGGTCAACTTCAAATGGACTCTGCTATTTGAATGGTCAACTTCACTATCCAAATGTAAATGCAGTCATTTGAATGGTGAACTTCTATATCCAAATGTAAATGCAGTCATTTGAATGGTCAACTTCTATATTCAAGTGGATGCTGCTATTTCAATGGTCAACACTCGCGCTCAAAGCTAGCCTCGTTCCCAGACTGATACAGATACCATTGACATTCAGTCTGGGAATGAGGTCAGATCACAGTGATCAGATTGTAGTCTCGTGCTCAGACCCTCTCGCACATGCGAGAAAGAGGGTCTGGTGTACTGAGTGACTTTTCTTGTCACATGGGGCAGGGTAGCTCCCTGATCTGAGAGCTCGAATCACATTCTAGAACGCATAATTATATGTGCATGACGTAAGTGATCGGTGTATTTTGAACCGAATTGGAGGTAGAAAAAACTGAACTCACAGCTCATTCTCAGCTTTCCCAAGAAACTTCGCGGCCTTATCAAACTTTTGTAAACCATTCAGTGCAGCTGTCCAAGTCATCAGCAAACTTGAGTCCCAGATGTGAAATGTAATTACGACATTCTTTACGGTGTAGGCCCCGCCCCATGTGACAAGAAATGTCGCTCAGAACACCAGACCCTCTTTCCGCTTTTCGGGAGGGTCTGTAATGCTGCTGTGCTTTACATTAATGGATATAGAAGTTGGCCATTCAAATAGCAGCGTCCATTTGAATATAGAAGTTCACCATTCAGATGACTGCATTTACAGAAGTTGACCATTCAAATGACTGCATTTACAGAAGTTGACCATTCAAATGACTGCGTTTACATTTGGATAGTGAAGTTGACCATTCAAATGAGTTGATTGCTTCCACGATTGACCATCCAAATGTAATTTCAGTATCCAAATCTGAAAGGAAGGTTTTGGCACTAATTCACCCCCCATAGTATTCAAACTCTCTGACAGAGACTCCACCTGTAAAATGGGGATAGACTGTTCCTTTGGTATAGTCCCCTGTGGTATGCGTGCTACATCTTGCCACTTCATTTCCGACGGAGACGGTAATGGTTTGTCTTCAAATGCCTAATAGGAAATGATGTTATCACGAACACACCTAAAAATTGATAGCAGTTAAATACCTATTACTTACCACATTGATCTGCTGTACTAGTGTGGGTCCCTAGCCCGTTAATCCACCAAGTCCTGCATGCTAGCACGTTCTGACTCTTTGATGGCAACTTCAGAAATAATTCAGGTGTCAATTCTGGCCCAAGCTGTTTTTCAAACAATGATATAATAACTTCTTGGTCTTTAACTGCGGCCATTCATTGAATAATGTCTGCCCATCCCACCTCCCTTCGGCGCTTTCTGGAGCTTCTGGAGCTTCTTGAGCTCTTAGAAAGAGAGAGTGTGTGGTTAATACTGCAGTGTCTGCATTTTAAAATGCACTGTAAATGCTCCAAGATAAACATGTCAAGTTGTCAACATACAACTGCACACAGGAAAATGACAGCTGTTGTATCTAGTGAAGTTAGTATCAACGTCTTCTCATACTAGGGAAATGAAAATATTGTACGTAGCTGCAAACCTTAAAAGATGAAGCCAGTAGATACAGCTCCAACCTCTGTAGCTCCTGCTCCAACCCCTGTAGCTCCTGCTCCAACCCCTGTAGCTCCTGCTCCAATCCCTGTAGCTCCTGCTCCTCCTGCACACTTCCCATCAGAGTGAGAAGGAGAGAAACATATGAAGTCAGCTCGACTAATGTGCTTCATGTCTGGATCCAGTTCCATGGCGCTCTGCGCGCGCAATGCGCACATTACAGTTTATGACGTCACCACATGGAGTTGGGTGAACTTAGTTGAGGGTGCGTGCGGCGAACACTTGTCACGTGAATGACGTCTGAGGTAAGGGGCCGGGTCTAGCCTCATCCCAAGCCCCACAGAAAAATTGAGGCCTGGTGATGAGGCTAGGAGGGATTGATTGCAGAAGGGCGCCACCCTCCTAGCGTTGTCATTCATGTGACAGGTGGCAGTTACTACTAGTTGCTCGAACAAAGTTTCATCAATTCAAAGACAGTTCAAGGTCCATTAGTGAGGGCAGCTCAACAGACCTGCACCATACTCTTTTAAGCACTGAACAAACACAACTTTACAATTCAAACAAAGACAATTCAAAAAAAAAAGGTCCATGGGTGAGGGAGACCTATACCACACTCTTTTAAGCACTGAACAAGTAGTTCGAGGTTTTCATAAAATGTTGGCAGGTGGAAATGCTTGGTAACCTTGATTTTTTGACGTGGCGCCCTTTCTACTAGCCCAAACGACCACACCAGACTGTTAGTGAGAACAATGGGTAGGTGGTGTGTAAGACACTGATCTTCGCACATCAAAATGTGTGCTTCCCTCAGCACTTGTGCAGTGCTCTGTGTTTCGGTTCTCAAATCGGTGTAAATTTGAACCCTTTTCGCTTCGATCAGTGACAGCAACCTCTTTCTGTGGTCACGAAACAAAAATCAGTAAAGACTGGGTGGCCACAACAGATGGTTGTAAATTTATCATCACGTCGTCACACTGGCTCACAGCATCTAAAACGAGTAGCAGGACCCGGGCGTTTGCTTCCATCTCAGTAGTGTTAGTGAAAAATTCATGTGAGTGCTGGCCCAAGCTGTTCTTCAAACAGTGATACAATAACTTTGTGGTTGTCAACTGTGGTAATTCGTGGAATGACGTCTGTCCATCCCACCTCCTGTCGTCGCTTTTTGGAGCTTCTTGAGCTCTTAGAAGGAGAGAGAGAGCGGAGTTAATACTGCAGTGTCTGCATTTTAAAATGCACTGTAAATACTCCAAGATAAACATGTCAAGTTGTCAACATACAACTGCACACACAGCTGTTGTAGCTAGTGAATAGTTAGTATCAATGTCTTCTCATACTAGGGAAATGTGTGTTGTAGCTGCAAACCTTAGAAGATGGAGGCGGTAGACACAGCTCTTGCTCCTGCTCCTGCTCCGACCCCCGCACCTGCTGCACACTGAGTGAGAAGGAGAGAAACATATGAAGTCAGCTATTACGAAAACCCTTGCCTCCAAAATTCCTATTGTCATTAAATAGGAAAAAGTAACGGCACCTCGAAAATGCATCAGCAACCCTAACCCTAATGAATCACTTCGCACCTACCTCTGCTGTGGCTGCTGCTCCATATCTTGCGGCAGATTGCTTGTTTCAGCCATATCAGAGCTAGAGGGCATTCACCAACGTACTGCTTCTCTGAATGATATGCGAGTTGCGAGCGAGTCTGTATAAGGATGGGCTATTTGACCTGTAATAGTTGTCACGTGCAGCACCGGAATGCTGGTTGGGGCTTGCTTACGCTTGAGCGGCTGATACGATACCAAGAGCGCAAAAAAGGGAGGAGTGTAAGTTCAAAACTGACAGAATCTCCCGCATATACTAAAACTAGAGTGCTGGTAGTAGTGGAAGCATTTGAAAGGAATCTTTGCACTTGCTCGCACTTTCGCACCTGTCTGCCTGGCTAGTATGTATATACGAGTGTGCGCTCTTGAGTGGGATAAACAATGGCAGGAATAGCTTTGCTGAAGGCTCACCTGGCCAAGTCATCCCACAACGAGCCATTGACAACCCTCAAGGACTTTCTTGAGACGTTGCTATCCGATGTTGGAGATCGAGGAGGTGCAGCTCGGTACGCACGAAGGTAAGCGGTGGGTGATCAATTGTCGTGTGAAGTACAGCGAGGTTGTGGGGGCAAAATCAGCCTATAAAGCCTGCGTGGATGGTTTTTAGCACAGACAGCGCTTACTCGTTGGAAGTTCTCCTCAAGAGCATCGAGAGTGGCTCCTGGGTGGTATCAGAACCGCCACATAGCAAGATAACCAGCTGTTCGAAGGTACAAATTGCAGTCTGAGTGTGGTCAACCTGCTTGAATGCAGCTGTCTACCATCTGTGAGAATGATTCGACTTGTACAGTAGTAGTTTAACCCTTTTAGCCCGACGCGCATGCGCAGAAATTGATCGCGTGGTTACGAGAGAAGCTAATAAAAAATGGCGATTTAGTGTAGTGTTGATTCATTGCGTTATATCTCTTAAAATAGCTGAGTTCAGGCAATGATAGTTAGGCTTAGCTTAGTTGAAAACAAACCTGCTTTACTCAGAATGTAGTCAGAAGACCTGCTAGTGAAGTCCGAAGAAGCTACAACGGTGGAAACGTAGGTACCCGCTGTGTACCTGAAAATGACCGATAATACACGACAAAAGTTGGCAGAGATTTCCAGCGAAGGTACGTTTCAACTGTCGTTGACACGATTAGATAGTATATAGACGATAGAACATGTAGCGTGTGGATATAAGCTGTACTGTGGCCAACTACGATCGGCAGGCAAACTGCGAACGCGATTTTCAGGGGAAGTCCCTATAGGATGCGGCAGCAAATTATGCTTCGATTGACTTCCTGTTACACGTAATAACTAACTCCAAGTCCAAAAAGGCGCAGCGATCACGATAAATAGCGGAAGCGAAGTGCGGACGCATTTGGCCGCTATCGGGTGTAATGGTCAAGAAATTTCGCGGGCGCATTTGGCCGCTATCGGGTGTAATGGGTTAAAGAGGTTTGGTAGAGTTGAACCACCCCGAACTCAAGTGAAATTGTTCAAAGAGGTTGAGTAGGATTGAACCACCCCAAACTCATGCAAAGTTACCCTATAGTCTGTGTTCTTTCTGTAGTACTGTAGTTTGAAGAGCGTTGAGCCACATACAACTCATGTAATACAGAAGTTCGAAGAGTTCGGTTGAATTGAACAAACCTGAACTCAAATGGAATTACACTATCGTCAGTGGTTCCCTCTGTGGTATAGTAGTTCAAAAGGTTTGGTAGAGTTGAACTACCCAGAACTCATGAAAATACTGTATCGTCAGTGTTACCTCTGTAGTACAGTAGTTCAAAGAGGTTCAGTAGGGTTAAACCACCCAAAACTCAAGTGAAATTACCCTATAGTCAGTGCTCACTTAGTAATATGGTAGTTCAAAAACGTTCGGTACCCCGAACTCAAGTGAACCCTATGGTATGTAGTGGTTCAATCAAGTTCGGAAGCGTGAACCACCCCGAACTCATGCAAAGTTACCTCATAGTCAGTGTTACCTCTGTAGGAACGAAGTTCGAAGAGGTTCAGTAGGGTTGAACCACCCAGAACTCATGTGAAATTACCTATGGTCAGTTTTCCCTCTGTAATACAGTTGTTTGAAGAGGTTCAGTAGGACTGAACCAGCCAGAACTCAAGTGAAACTACCCTATAGCCAGTTGTCATTCTGTAGTATTGTAGTTTGAAAAGGTTAGGTAGGTTTGAACCACCCCGAACTCATGTGAAATTACCAGTGTTCCCTCTGTAGTATAGTAGTACAAAGAGGTGAAATGATCTTAGATTCAGAAAAATTTACATCTGTGCTCGAACATACTCTGCTCAGATTCAACTTGATCGAACTCATGCCAACTCGAGTTTGACCGTGGTACATTCGAGCATAACTGTGTCAGTTCGAAACATTCGATTTGATTGAACCCATGCAAACACTGTTCGGATGCTATGAACTGACGCACATCTTTGCTCGAATGTACCATGGTCGTGTGGCTTTGAACACGAACTTTCTGTCATGGTCTCACTGTCTCCTTTGTTATATGCAACTTCCAATTCCTCAATTGCCAACTGTATCTCTGGTTGTTGAAACACTTGAGACAAGGATTGGCATGAAGAGAGGCCTATAACATATCACAGCAATTGCAGTAGTGCATATGAGAGGCACCTGTGATGAACACTGCAAGTATTTTGCGTGTGTCTGCATCCACAAGACTAAACGTCTGGATGCATCTTGATCTCTGCATTGGGATTAGTTGTTTTGCTCAAGGACTTTCAGGATGTAATACAAGATGCAGCATTTGATCCACTATTACATGGTTGCCAATGCTTTAACTACAGCCTGGTCTTTGCACTAGGTGACAAATGCAAACCGAAGTAGCATCTTCGTACTTCTACAACAGATACTTCCAGATCTTATTACTCGCAGGTTATTACTTCCAACTTAATCTTTAGCCTTTACATTCAGATTGCTTCCACACAAAATCACATCTTCTGTAAATATGGTTGTGTGAGCACATGTACAAACCAAAGAGACTGCACATGCATATTCTGGCCTATGGACATATCAACACCTACCGTGCCAACTCTTTAAGAATTACTATATAGCACAATTCATAACATGATCTTAATGTTGTTTTTGTTTTGCCCATCTTCTCTTCTGTCCAGGGAAATTGGTGGAGAGATCAGTCATGATGGAGACTTTCTAGTGTTTGAGGGAAACCACTTTCGCAATGGCTTTATGTACAAGAACTTTGTCATGTCAGCAATTGTGAGTTAATTGCACTTCATGTTTGTCAAGTTGTAAAACATTATATTACCTATATACATTGCTAAAGCTCCCAACCAAATGCTTCAGTTAGAAAGGCTGCATATCTTATGTGAAAGTTACTAGCTTTACAGAGATCATACAAAGTTCCGTCTCAGTTACTCAAGTGCCAGTGGATACTGAGTGTTGTAGGAAATGCTCTCGTATGTACTGTATTACGTACATCAGGACTTATGACTTATATTAGTAATTTGACAAATTGTCAGAATACTGTAAAATTTGATGAGGCAAACCTTGAGAATTGATCCGACATTTTTAGATAGGATTAGTGATTCAGCAAATTATCTTTTCACTGTAGCAGCTAACTTAAATTACCACAGTATATCTTTGGATATCATGGACAAAATTTAAACCAGCACAAAAGCTAATGCTTCTCAATAAAAGCAGAATCAGCATAAACCTCCAGGGACACATTAGTTCCAAACATATATAGTTGGTAGGTATGGTTTTGCCAACAATTAATCACTTGCAAAACTTTTTATGAACATAGGACTTGCTAGATTTAGATGTCTCCCAGCTTGATCATTATTGAATGTGGGAGGCAGCTATTATATAGAGTTCATGTATTTTTCTCTGTCTGGATAAACAGTAACCTCCTCAGAGGACCCACATATACAGTAGGTGCCAATGAAACGTTCCCATATTGTAATTGCATGTACTACACACGTAGTGTGGTGCTAACTGTAGCGTATTCGCACCGTAGCAGTACCATAGTAAAAATCTGTACTATTATTACGAAGCGTAAT
The DNA here is from genome assembly GCA_949130485.1 of Agelas oroides. Taxonomy (NCBI): domain Eukaryota; kingdom Metazoa; phylum Porifera; class Demospongiae; order Agelasida; family Agelasidae; genus Agelas; species Agelas oroides. The sequence continues at coordinate 7,974,879 of OX422184.1, read as the reverse complement.
ACGCAGCATAGCACGGACATGCCTCACGTAGCGTTGCAGAGTGTACAACGAGTGTTTTGTTGGTGAGCTAGTGTCTGTTGTGTATCGTTGCTGACGGAACGGCGGCGAGCCTTACACTATCACTTCCACACAATACCTACCGGTTTTCTGACCTGTCATCTTTCTTACGATCTCATGTGTATGTTATTATCGGTCCTTCGAGGATTCGATAGAGGCTACTCTTTACGATACTCATGCTGATTCGCTTCGAGAAAGGTAAAACTGTGTAGACACTTCGTTTCCATGTCTTGTTCAACATGTGGCTGTTTAGGTACAGAAATTACTAGCATGAAATTTTCGTAGTACGACCACTGTATAGTAACATTTATTGACGCCTACTGTAGAAGCAACAATCAATCTACTAGTTTATGGTCCATCATATGATAATTTTATTATTTTATTGTCTGGTGACCAGCAACAAGAGTTTATTACTGTAATGCACTCTTGCCAGCAGTTATCGTAATTCTTACACATTTCACATATATATATGTTACAGCCGGATTTCAAACCTTTGACCGGTTTTTAAACCACTCAACCGGATTATAAGCTGGTCAGCCGGATTTAAAGCCGGTCGGGTTTATGTGAAGTCAAAAAGCGGGTCAATAAGCCAGCGTGCGCGTCAAAGAGCGGGACCGTGCATGGGATGGACGGCTTACCACCTCGTGCGCGTGGTCAACGGTCTTTCAGGTGTGCCGATCAAAGCAACTGGAAAGAGAAGCTGCAAAACAATCTGGGAACGAGGATAGCCAGTTCTTTTTCATGTTACTTGTTAGTCTCACAGGTGAGACCTAACCAACGCCGCCAGTGCGGATCGATTTCAGTATCCGATCCGCCGCTGGCGTTGGTTGGGTCTCGCTTGCGAGACTACCCTGCTTGTATACTTCAGTAAATCGTTTGGCCAGCTTCATGCCATTCGGGCCACGGACTGTTTGTTTGGCAAGCTTGTACAGCTTTCATGCCATTCAGGCTGCTTGTAAACCATTCAGCCAGCTTCCAAGCCGTTCGGCCAGCTTTCAAACCGTTCAGCCTGGTTTCTAAACGGGACCACTTCGCTATATGTAATTAAAGCGGGCCAACCAGTTTAAAAACTGGCTGACCGGTTTATAACCGGTGGCCCGTTTACAAACTGGTCAAGTTTGTAATCGGTTTGCAACAATTAACACACATGTGCAAACACGCATGCAAATGCACACACACACACACACACACACACACACACACACACACACACACACACACACACACACACACACACACACACACACACACACACACACACACACTCACACACACACACACACACACACACACACACACACAATCAGCTCCATGACGGGGTTAAGCCAACTCTCCAGGAGTTGGAAAAGTTTGAGGCTACACCAGAGGAAGTGGAGATAGAAGGTTGGTAATTTTGACAGCCAGTACTGCTAGCACGTATATTGTATGGTTGGTCTTTTTTGTGAGCAGAATCCAAGTCTAATTTCTCTCCTTGATTGATAGTGATAGTGCAGAAAGGATTTACCATTCCATAGAGCTGAGCAGTTGAGTGGTCATACTACTGTTGAAGAAGATATCGAGCTCACCCTGTGATTTCCACTGCCTGTAGTTTATGGAAAGGCCTCCATGCCACACAGCAGCAAATGCATTTTTGACATTACAAATGCTACACATACTTCTATTTATGCAAGTGGGATTTAATTTTTTGGAAAATGAAAATAAAAGCTGCATGCAGGCAGCTGTATCCAGGACAAAAGCCTCCTTGCAGGGGTTGTATCTTGGATGTAATTTCATGGCTTGAAATCTCGAGAACAGGGTCTTTTCCAGCAGTCTCCAAATTGCTGAGAATACCATATAGCGCTAAATTTTCGCGGGTCTTTAATTTCGCGAATTTTACGAATTTTCAACCGTTCGCGAAATTATTTCAGTGAAATTTATGACACGTAAACTACAGTTTTCATGTGCAAGAGCGTTGATGAACAACATTCCAGGGCTGTGCTGCCGAATCTGCAAGGGACGCTCTCCAAAGAGATACCATTGAAGTAAACATTTCTTTGCTGACAGCTGCGAGCTCGAGCATGGATGACAGTGTGGACAAGTGCGTATTAGATAGAACTTGCTTGTATGCCACGCCCAAACTACATTACGTTGTGTCGTGCGCATGGTGTAGACAGCAAATTCGCGAAATTATTTCAACAAAGTGTTCAAAAACTGCCATTCACGAAAATTTAGACCCTCGAAAATTTAGTGCTATACGGTAGTGTGATCCACAGGAGCTGACTATCAGCTATGTGTGGTCCGGCCTGTCTCTTGAGGTGGGGTGATTCTGCCCTGCTTAAGGGCTTAAGGAGACAGACAAGGAGTAAGGTTGCTCCAATATTGGGATCAGCTTATCGTATATCAGCTTATCTTCCAGCATCTGCTTGTATCGGTATCGGATGTTTTGTTACTGATATGGCCAATAATTAACTGTGCATGCACAAAACTAAACATGCCACGTGTTGATCATTTTGTCGTTGACTTGAGTTGTGACTTGAGTTTTCTTACTTTTGACTCGTTGGTAGGCTGCAATGGCTGGATAAGCATCTACAAGTGATACAGCAATGACTGTTAGATGCTGTCAGTATTTTGCACAGCCTCTCAGTCCTGCTGTCAGCTATGGAAACAAGTCGTACAACACAAACGGCCCTAGCGCTAGCCTGGTGACTGTTGTCAGAAACGCATGTGCATGTGCCGCCTATACTAGCCACAGCTACTTTTCAAAGACGGCATTTATTTCGCTCAGAGCTTCCAATTGTGTGGCTACTATATTTGAGCCTGCATTAGTGAAAGGGGGTTCTCTGCTACCAAGTTCGTATTGGATCGGTTATCAGTATCGGCCTATATCGGCCCCATTTTATTGGTTATCAGAATATTGGCTAAATCAATGCAATCTTAAGGTTACGATGAACATCACGTTTTATTCAGAATGTACTTGAATCTCAGAGTTATAACTCCGGAATGCTTGCAGGTATTCTAGCGCTTGAAAAGCCTATAGAGTTTATAATGCTGTTTTGGCCATCACAGCTCTAGCAACTTAAAATGTACACTATCCAGAACAAACGGCTCTTTTGCATCAAATATCTGCTTACTGAGTACCCTCAAACTCACCGTTTTCAGTAACTTAGTCTCTTAGCACAATTAGCTAGGTTGAGTCGATGCCAAATTTCCAGTATCAATCAAAGCCTGGGCAGTACATTAAATTTTGAATGAATGAATTAATTAATCCACCAATTAATTAATCGATTAATTTTAATGACATTTAGGCCGGGGAAGCCATTTGTCAACAGAAAACACTAAGAAACAATGTGACATACTACTATGTAGCCACTTTGTGTATGAGAAGGAGCATTACACAAACCACGTCGGGTACAGGGCTAAACAAACCAGCTCTTAGCCTCTCCAAGTATCATAACATTAAGAGCACATTAAACAGCTATGTAGATCTATAGTCTTACCTGACTGTCAATACTGGAAGATACAAATGAGGCTGTGGTAGTTTATATAGTTACTATAGTACTACAGAGGTCAGACGCACACTGAAATGTGCAAATTTGCAATTATTGTTGGCGTGGCTTCCATTTCATTTCGTTTCTTGATTTACTAACACCCTCTTCAAACTATAGCATGTGTAGTCCGGTAAAATGGTCATACTAAGGCCTTTTGTAGACCAGAGCTCATCGGGTATAGAAGATTCCTACAAATTTTCATTTCTTTTTTATGTCTCTTTTATTGCCACTTTATGGGCAATAGAAATCAACCCTTCATACAGGGGTATGGCCAGCGAAACTATGGTTCTGGTTCTGAAATTGCTTCTCCATCAGGTTGTTGATGTGTTGAACAGCCGTTTAATTCTAACGTTTCCACTTTTGGTGTCAAACTCTCCCACAGAGTTCAAACGCAGTCGAGGCAACTCCGTTTTCTTGCCGGAGCAGTTCTCCATGATGTCAATTTAATTTGCCATCTTCACCCTAGGAATAATGTCCGTCAAAGTTCCTGAGAGTCTCTACTACGATAGTTAGAAAGGTTCTGCCAACAAAACACCCTACCGTAAAATCGGGATATTAAGCACCGGTGCCTATTTTCGAAATTAGCAGCCAGAATGGGTGCTTATTTTAGAGGGGTGCTTATTTTCATGGGGTGCTAATAAACGCATGTAATTTTCTGGTAGAGTGCAGTTGTGTGGGAACGGATTAATGGTGATATATTTTAGGCCTAGAGTTTCTCATTTCACAGCTTTTCTATAACCAAAGATATAGTCAGCAATTGATCGACCGTTGCCAACCCCCGCCCACCAACGTAAAATGCAATGAATCCGTGAGAGTTTTTTGCTGATTCCTGGATATGTTTTACGGTTATTTTGTTTTTCTACGTAGTCAGCAATCAATCGACTGTTGCCAACCCCCGCCCACCAACGTAAAATGCAATGAATCCGTGAGAGTTTTTTTGCTGATTCCTGGATATGTTTTACGGTTATTTTGTTTTTCTACATAGCATTGCAATCACGTGTTACAGTCAGTAAGGAAGTCAAAAATATGTTATTTTCACATAGCGTTCATTGCTAGCACTATGTGTATATGTGTATCTTTATATAATTGGGTCGAGCCTGAGTGAGCCCCACACTAGCGTGACTGCATTGAGCACGTGTGTGTGCATCTATCTCTGCTTGTTTGGACCGACCACTTACTGTAAATTTCAAATGAGCGCATTCAAAATTTCATGATGTCCTCTCCGACGTGTACTTCAGCTAAGCTGTGAGAACGAGCTTGAAGGGCTACTGCCAGACTGCAGGGTCGACGTGAAAGAGAGCGAGAGCGAAGACGATTCAAGTTGAACGCGTTGGCAGCACACATGGCAACTTACTTTCTGAACTATGGTGAGTCTGACGATCGCGTGACAAGGCAGGCTACAAGTGGCAGGCAGCAGGATGTACGCTGGCTTCAGGTACGCGCTTGGTATGACTGCTCGTACATAACAGGGATCCCCCTGCTAGCTCATGGTTTGACTGTGAAGCTTAGCCCATGCCAGTGTAGCCATAGTAGTCTAGCTGGATACCGGAATACCTGCATGTCCGTTTGTGGGAATCCCAAATGCAATCTGCTACTCACTCAGGCTCGCCCCAGGATGATTCAGCATCTTTCTAGTGTACCTTGTATTTACCCATGCGTACACACAGTTGGTTCCAGTAGGCAGGAGGCAGGAGCTCCTCCACTACAGCCAGGAGATGTGGTGGAAGTGTCCGAGGGAGACCTCATGCATCTACAGGTGAATTATTCCGTAGCATTTTTTCCAGGGTCCCTACCACTATTGAGCTTTTCTGAGCTGAGCTCCATGGCTCTCAGTCATGTCTTCCTATGCTGATGTAATGGATGTGCCAAGTGGTTAAGTGAAATATCCCAGATTTGATCCCCACCTGTTGCTTTCCCAGGTAGGGTATTTCTTTACCCTACCTCCCCTTGGAAGACCAGCCTTAATCTTTTACATAAAAGAAACTGTGTACCCCCAGCCCAGATTTACTTAAAACTGTGCCTGTGTCATGTGACAATTGGCAGCATCTCTTGTATTAACCAGGTCCTTATTATAAACTGGAACAAATCGGAACGAAGGTTGGGTGCAAGTTTCCAATATGTTTGTTTCCTTTTGTTACTGACACAATTAGGAACCAAGAACTTCTCTACATACATAAGGTGAACTAGATTATTTGTTTCTTACCCACTTCCAGACCAAAGTGGAAGTGGGTGGGCACTATTATTCTTTAACATCTGTACAGATTTTTTTATCAGCTCTATTGCTTCTTTGGAGTTAACAGAAAATTAATAAAGCGCTTATGCAGTCACTTTCTCCTCTTATGACCAGCTTGTACTTCCCTGCAGCCAGTACAGATTGGGTACACAGAGTCTAGGAGGCCTTTCTGATCATTTACACAGTATATGCAAATATCTTCATAGCCAGCAGAATAGTATACATAGCTTTTCTACTGTAAACAGAGGACAAGCTATCTGGGAGATCAAGATCCTCCAGAATGCTCCACATGTGTAAAAAACATCTTCTGAAATTGGCTGCATGGTCCTACATGATGCAACTGACAGTTTCTTCATAGAAAACACTAGACGCCACATGTACCATCATATTGTTACTCTTGGACCCGGAGGAGAACTACGCTAGTACTTGGTTAATACCATGGAAACACAGGCCAAGTCCACCGTATCCGACAACTGAAAAATGGATCAATTCCCGCTTGCGCTACATGTGATTATTGTAACCATCCAAAACATTCCATAATCATTACGTTCCCTCTCTGAAGGAACTCTCGGCAAGATTTTTGCACCGTTGGAGAGCTAGAAGACCCTGCTTCTGCATGCCTGGTATTCATCACTGTAGCTTGTTTGGGTGCTGAGGGATGTTGCTGAAATCCTGGGAGGGTCGCTCCTTAATGATTGGACATTGACGGTTGGATCAACACGTATGTGAGGCAGTAATCTGGGCCACCATCTGTGTATAGGAAATGGATGGATTTATTTCCTGCATAGTGAGCCAAAAAGAAAGTTCTGCTCCATGCCTTATAGGCAAGGATGCCACTTAAAATGAGACACACACTTGACCATCATACCAGGAACCTTTGATGCTTTTGATGCTATCTGGTGTATCAATTGGGGATGGGGATGATGCTGAATCGAGTAAAATTATGTTTTTCTTGCAGAGGCGTGATGACTCTACGACCCTTTTCAGCCGCTTGCTGCAACAGAAAAACCTGGTTCACCACACTCGGTCCTGTGTTTATCATCAAGACAGATTAGCAAGCTCCCCTTTTTTCTGAACTGCATTACATATTCCCATAAACATCAGAAGATTGCTGTGCAATAGTGCTCATCTATGTGCTTCTATCTGAACTACCTCTTTCGGACCATCCTCTTGACTGGTAAACACCTGTGGTGAAGAGTAGCTGTCTTAGTACAAGGGTTTCTAGGGCAAAACGCCGAACAGACCCACTGTTGAGAAAGGATGGGAGCGCCTGCAGAGCACTTATTGCTGGCTTGTTCAGCAAGATCCCTCACAGATATCGTACGAACAAGGTAAGTAGCTATGTCATGCTGGCGTTCATGGCAGCTGTGCAAGATCAATTGACACTCCTTCCAAAGTTCACACAGATCAGCAAATCTGGGCCTTCCATCAAAATAGCTTCTTCTAGCCTCTTGTCAATCTCTTCTTCATGCGTGATTAGTGATGCCCTGCTATTACTTACAAATTGTGCAAGGTGTGTGTGTATGTATGTGTGGTGTATGTGTACACAATCTATTACTTCCATTTGCACTTGTAGGCTCTTGAAAGTACTATGGCAGCTTACTAAGATTTCTTATGAGGTGTATGTTACAGTCAGATTTCAAACTATTGACCAATTTGTGAACTGTTGAACCGGGGTTATAAGTTGATTGGCCAGATTTAAAACCAGTCCAGTGTGCACAAAGTCAAAAAGCAGGCCAATAAGCCAGCCTGCATGGTCAAAAAGCGAGCTCACACATTCATTGGACGACTTAGCCCCTCAGGGTCAACGGTCTTTCACGTGTACCAATAAAAGCTTGTGGAAAGAAGCTGCAAAACATGTTCTGTGAATGAGGCTAGTCAGTTCTTTTGCATGTTAGTCTTACTTGTTAGTCTCACAAGCCAGACCCAACCAACACCAGTAAATCATTGGTGGTAAGCCATCCAGCGCATGCGCGGGCCCACTTTTTGACCATGCACGCCGGCTTGTCAACTTGTTGTAAACCGGACCGGTTTTAAATCCGGCCGACCAGCTTATAATCCGGTTGAGCGGTAAACCGGTCAAAGGTTTGAAATCCAGCTATAACATATATATAAGGGGTAAGAGGAAGGCTGGGTGCTTAAATAAGCTTTGAGTAAGCCACTGAATATCGGACGCCATGAATACTTGGACGCCCTACCGCCCTTGCCACGTACAGTACACCGTTTCCTACGTGCCCCATTGCCACTTTGGTTCAAGAAACTTTGGAACAGTGGGTGTGGAACTTTGCTGTCTTTTCGTCTGTACGCTACGAGGCAATTTGGACGAGAGCATCTACTCCCAGACCCACGAACCACGTCTCTGCCTTTGACCGTGAGTGCCCACACACGGCTATTACTCTCCTGTATGGATGTTCTAGCGTGACAGTCTGAATCTCAGACCATTACTGGTTTTGTTCCTAAAACCAGCGCATGCACACAATACTCCGGTCCATTGCCAAAATATCCTTTGAATAACCTTTCACGAAAAACATGTACATGCTCTGAGTTCTGCAAGGTCTTCCTCTTAGCAATAAGCCCCATTTCTGCACACACTGCTGCCTTTCCTGACACCACATCTGTAGAACATGGGACAGACTTTCAACTAACACAACATTCTAAGGTTCTTCAGTAAAAAGCCACACCGGTCAAGGGTCTCCTGCCCCTAGTTACAGTGACTGTCTTGGAGGGAGGTGAAGAAGGAGACTGCGACCCAAGGTCCCCAGTTTCTAATAAATCACACTCATCGCACTCAATAGTTCTTTGGTTGAACTGGAAAATGATCCTACCGAGGTAGGAATTGACAACATTTGTCAGGGCCAAGCCTGCTTTCCTGCCTCTAGTTGCAGTCCTTGTGGTTGTCTTGGAGGGAGGTGATCTAGGGTCCCCAGTTTCTAAAAACGAAAGACAAAATTAAACGTTTCTGGCATGAAAAAAAACCTGATGAAATGTTCCAACCGTGGTCAGACTGAACCACCACACCAGCCTTACTCCAATGTACTGCAGCCTTTGGACCACCACATCCAGGTCCCCCCGTACCTGGTTCAATGCACCTGGAAATAGTGGTACAAACAGGAGCAGTCTCAACGAATGGTGTACCCCACATGTTCTAGCACTGAAAGCCATACCTGTCATAGGTCTTCTGTCTCTAGTTGCAGCCCTCTTGGTTGTCATGGAGGGAGGTGAAGAGGGAGACTGCAACCCAGGACTCCCAGTTTCTATGAATCTGGGGGTGGGTATGCCAGAGGCATGTGGGCAGGGATGAGAAACTAGTACTATAGTTTGCTTGGCCTAAACTGCCATCATGTCTTTGTTTTGACTGAATGTGGCATATGCCAATCTTGTGGAAATTGAACACCTGGAAAGCAACGTGATGTAACCTTGTAGATGATTTGTACCAAAGGAAAATTACCTTTAAGGTAGCCAGCAAACAGTACTGTTGTTTTTGTTTTGCCATCTACTGCAGTGATTTCCACTCATTTTTGTTTCTTGTTTTGCAGGGGAAGGTGCTGTCAGTGGAAGGAGAAACTGTTACAATGCTACCTAAACATGAAGACCTCAAGGTGAGAGGAGTAGAAGCGTTGAGTACTTGAAAGTTTGTGTTTTGTTAATTTTGTTGACCTTGTAAATCATCACTGGTGACACAACCAAGACGCAGGTCTCTACCAGCCTATACTGCCAAATGTTATGAATGCTCTGCGAATGGTTGCAGATGTGCAAGCAGTAGATACACCAGGCTGTGTTTTGTTTTGTTTTGTTTTTTTTGCTCCTATACTTCTACACATACGTCTACCATTACTGAGGGAAAATGGTGTGAATAGCAGCTATTCTCAGTTGCCATCTACAGTTTTTCCACGTTAACTTGTGTAACTATTGTAACACCTTCTGACTGGTGGCTCCAGCTTGCGCAATCATAAACTTCACTGAATATTATAGTACAACCGATTTCAGGTCACTTGGAATAGTGCGGAAAAGTTGAATAACAGACACCTACTTAGAAGCCACACCACACGTAGCCACACAAGTACCTATTACCAGTAGGTTAGTAGCTTCGTTCCAGCAACTATTAAAGTACTAGCTTTGAGGGACAAAACCGCAGAAACGTTTCCGGAAACAAAACCCACCCCGACCCTTTTACCCTACCCTACCCCGCAGAAACAATTAAACCAATTAACGGGTCGTGGTATTCTACGTTCCCAGGTTGCGAAGCCTTGGAAGGAGGCTATGAATATGACAGTGAGTCAGCAGAAAATTTTCTGTGTGAGACTTGGAATGCAGGCGGGGCTAGTAAAAACGATTACCGACGTACGTACACTCGTGACCGCATGTGCATATGCAGGTGTACGTGAGCGCCAAACCAGTTTGTCGTGACTAAATGTCGTTCTGCAACCATTGTCGTTCTGTCAACCAGTGTCCATCTAGTCTGTCGTCGCCTTCTGTGTGAGTCAGGCAAGTGTGTGTTTGTTGAAGATTTGAGTACGGTCATGGCATGGAACTACCCACCTAACCCGCCATACTATGACTATTATACGGCTGGGTTTCCGACTCTCGTGCCCATGGGCACTGAAGTGGATACTTCTGCTACACAGTCTCCCCCCCACCCAACCCCACCTGATGGTACTGATTCAGATAGTAGACGCCAATATACCTACAGCTTGAAAATCATTAATCCTAAAAAGAAGTCTCAATTTGTAGTAGAAAAATTTAGAAGACTCGGAACGTTTAATTCACCATGGGAAGTAAGGTTGAGTATTCTAACGGAGTGTGAAGGGTTAGTCCCAGACAATACTGAATTTGATTTTGGGTACTTCAAAGGTGGTCGTGGTTCAGCAAAAGTCTGGATCAAAAGTGAAGAGGACTTGAAGAGTATGTACGAAACCTATGTCAATGAGAAAGAGATTAGTCTGTGGTGTCTAGGGTCAGAAAAAGAAGATGGAGCAACATCTGTGAGTAATACTAATAAGCGAAAGCTACCTAATGCTGACGATAGGCAAGCATCTAAACGGCAAGCTATACGTGATGAAGTTGAGGATATTTTTACTTCTCTTAAAGAGAAACATGGTTCTACATACGATGCGGCACAGCTTCGACTCTGGGAAAACATGCTACAGATAGGCACTCATCGGGACTATGACGAGCCTCCTAAGGTGCCAATGTTTGGAGTTAATGCAAAAACTGGAACTAAAAGTCCATGTCTAGCTGAAGCTCTATCCAATGTCGCAGAAGGGTTCATGCGTGCCCTGAAATCACCAGGGCCTGCTCCATCATGTAGTAGCTCACCCACCCGAATGCCATCTCATGCACCACTCCAGGAAATGGGGGTGTCTCCAGGAAAGTGTGCAGCACTTCGTACCCAGTATATTCAGCAATTGAAGCAACTTCATCAGCTGCTGGAAGCTACTGCTATTAGTAAGGAGGAGTATGAGGAGCAAAAGGCTGCTGTTCTACACAAGATGCAGGGACTGTAGGATAATTATGCATGTTATATTTACGCTGTTGTGCATGTGTGTCATAGTGTGTGTCATAATGTGTGTCATAATGTGTGCCACAGTGCATGCTTGATTCTGATACAGCAGTTTACAGAATTTTTGCACCAAACAAAAAAGCTAAGCGTTGTGATAACAATCTTGGGTGGCTTCATAACTTCAAAGCAATGCAGTACACTAAATGAAGCCATGTTGTGCACTGTCATTAGGGTTCACACGCAATAGCTTACTTCCTAGTGATGAGAAAAGTGATGAGAAAAGTGCTGTACGTCATCACCATGCAGTAATTACATCACTGGGATCCACTGACAGATCAGCATGACTGTTACCCTAGCAATCCATTGCCACAACACATGCATTTTCAGCTCCAACGTTGTTATTAAGTTCCATTTTAGGTTGCTAAGCAATAGCAAACAATTCTTCATACAAGTTACAGCTTCATGAACATGTATACAGAGGTTGTCAGGTTGGTTGTCCGTGAAAATTTGTCACACATGCACAAGAGTACCTTCTGTTTTTCGTGTGTTGTGACTACAAGAGAATCATTCAAACAGAGGAAAGTTATCATTTGTTCGCTGATTGCCTCACAAACGCTATACTTCGTGCAACTTGGATGTTGGAATCCACATGCAACTCACGTAAAAAGAAACCGGAAATCTTGCACATGCGTAAATGGATTTCAAATTTTCATGGACAACCAACCTGAAAACATCTGTACATTTACCAGAGTACATACTAGTATGTGTTGTGGTGTGTGCATGTCATATGACAAGTTAGACAATAGTTCATACATAGCCACAATCTGCAGACCAAGCGATACAATCTTCAGATGTTATGGATGCAAATGCTGCAGTGATTATCATTGTGGGATCTGCAACTGACTGAATGACTGTATCATGCTCCTGCAGAAAGAGCTTGACCTTATTGAAATACTGCTCAATAGGCATAAGGTCAGGTGAGTATGGTGGGAGGAAGATAACATGTGCACCAACACTATGAATGAGGTCCACCACATCGTCTAAGTGGTGGATGGAACAATTATCAAGTATCACAACGCTATTTGGGTTTGTACCATTGAATGGCATCAGGTGTGGAAGCAGAGATGACTGCACAAATCTGTAGAACACGTCTCCATCAACAGTCCCTTCAGTTGTGTAACAATCTAAAAAAGAGGTTGTTGACATTAGCCCAATTGTTGAAATCTGTTTTCCGTGTGACAAAAATCGAAAGCTCTGGGCTGGAAATCCACGGAGTGAATATCCGAATTTTCGAGCAGCATCTTTACGGTCACAGCCAGTCTCATCAACAAACAGAAACATGTCACTGTTATACATCGACACTTCTGCTTGAAACTCAGCCCTCGGAACGTCAGACCTCTGCAAAGCAACAAACTTCAGCTTTTTCCTAGTGAAACCCAACCTCTTCATGGTCCTACATAATGTAGAAGCAGATGCCAACGTTCCTGTGGTTTCAAATAAAGTGGCTTGGATCTCTCGTAGATAGATTGAAGGCTTTTCGCACACTACTTCAATCAACAGTAGTTTGTCGTGTTCGTGTAGCCGGTATGCTCTGGATGTTGCTCGGTTGGGAGTAATGCTTCCAGTGCGTTCGAAACGATCTACAACTCTCCATACAGTAGATTCAGCCACATACAAATTCCTCGCTATCTCCTTAATAGTGTAGCCGTTTATCAATCTCTGCCACACCATGCGCCACCGCAAATCTTCGTCGTAAGCCCTCGTGCGCCCTGGTTCACTCATAGCTCAGCTCAGTCTCACACAGTGCTGACTCACTGTCATATTCATAGCCTCCTTCCAAGGCTTCGCAACCTGGGAACGGGGCTACTAACCTACTGGAGTTACGTAATAGGTACTTGTGTGGCTACGTGTGGTGTGGCTTCTAAGTAGGTGTCTGTTATTCAACTTTTCCGCACTATTCCAAGTGAGCTCAGAGGAGGTCCGACACGCTTACGGACGTGTACGGAACTCCGTATCACGTATGGTAAGTGAACATTGCAAGATCAACGTGGTGACCGCTATCGAAGTCCGTTTTTGTACCTGTCCTGTCGCGCGAACTAGAGCCTGTAGGAACACCATACTCGGTTCGCGGATAGTTGAGACGGGACCTTACTGCTCCTGTGTATCTGTGGCGCTGGGGTGTCAAAACTTCGCAGCAAGAGCGAGTTAAACCCGGAGCGTGATTAACATGACCTGGAGGACGGTACTTTGAGCAGTTGTAGCTCCATAACGCAACGGGTTATGAAGCTCGGACTTGCGTTGGATGAAAGTAGAAACACGGCTGATTCCAGTGATGTGCATTTGTGGGGGTGACACCCCCATTGGTTTTGGAGCTACAGAGCTTTGAAAGTTGGCAAGATTTGGGAAATGTGAAAATAGGCTCCAATTTAGGAGCTCATATCTTCTGGTCAGCTTATGCTATCGTGACAGAACTTACACCAAAATGAAGCCCTTTCCATGTACTTTGTGATGATCTTCACATTGTTGGTGACACCCCATGCAGATTTGGAGTAATCCAGCTTTGAAGTTGGCTATAATTGCGAAAGACGTAAATCTGGGTAAAATTCAATCACCCGTATCTCCTCAACAAAGAAGGCAGTGGTGATGGGACTCACACCAAAATGATGCACATTCTATATGCTTTCTGATGATATCCATATTGCTTGTGACATCCCATATAAATTTGGGAGCTATACGGCTTTGAAGTCAAGTATGTTTGTGCAATATCAAAATATGGGTAAAATAGGAGCCCATATCTTCCAGTCAGATTGTGCTGTTGTGACAGAACTTGCACAAAAATGGAGCCCTTTCCATGTACTTTGTGATGATCTCCACATTGTTGGTGACACCCCATACAGATATGGCTTGGAGGTTGACTGTAATGTAAATCTGGGTAAAATTCAATCACCCGCGGCCGTATCTCCTCAACAATGAAGACAGTGGTGATTGGACTTGCACCAAAATGATGCACATTCTGTGTACTTTCTGACAATATCAACATTGTTGGTGACACCCCATGTAGGTTTAGAGCTTTGAGGTCAACTATGTTAGTGCAATATCTGAATATGCTTTTGAAACTTTGAACTACCCAATATCTTTGAGAACAGTGTATCCACGATAGCCTTGTTCCCAGGCTCTCCCCGCTAAGGAGGGGGAGAGCCTGGCAGTGTTGTTTTAGTTAACTGTCTACCTCACGTCTACCCTTGACGTCACGCACTTGATAAAATGTACCAGGTTCTCCCCCTCCTTAGTGGGGAGAGCCTGGGAACAAGGCTACATCACGATGCATGAGACTTAACCTAATGACAAATTTCTATGTGGTATTCACCTGAATGCATATGTGTAAACTTACTACAATCAAACCATGTAATGACCTCATTTATATGCCTTCCCTGTCTCCAGCATATTACCTCTCCATTTGTTTGCACACTGGAAATGACTAAACGTTTGATGTGGAGAAGGCATGAGAATGAGAGGCTATTAATAGAGTGTCACCATCAAAGTGGAATCATCGATATCAGAAAGTATAATTATATTATCACTTTCACATTGTTGGCTATACTTGAGTAGATAATACTTTCAAAATCAAAGCTCCAAATATAAATGGGATGTCACCACTATAGGTATCATCAGAAAGTACATAGAATGTGCATCTTTGGTGTAAGTCCCATCACTGTCCTATAAAGATGTTTATTTTTATCAGCAAAATTTCACATGACTTCTGAGCAAGATGGCTTCAAATTTCTATGATATGTCACAGAAAATCTGAATATCATCAGAAAGTATACAGAATGTGCTTTTGGTGAGAGTCCCATCACCACTGTCTTCTTTGCTAAGGAGATGCAGGTGATGGAAGTTTTACCCATATTTTGATATTGCGTGAACATATTGGTAGTCTCACTCCATAGCCTATGGCTAAGATATTGGTAGTTCAAAGTTTCACAGACATAGTTGACTTCTTCACCATTTGGTATGAGTCCCATCACTTCTGTCTCTTTTTCAGAAGAAAAACACTGTCGGGTGGTAAAATTTTTACCCATATTCGGATATTGCGCTATCACGGTTGACCTCAAAGCTCTAAACCTTCATGGGGTGTCACCAACAATGTTGATATTACCAGAAAGTACACAGAATGTGCATCATTTTGGTGTGAGTCCCATCACCACTGTCTTCATTGTTGAGGAGATACGGGTGATTGAATTTTACCCAGATTTACGTCTTTCATAATTATAGTCAACTTCAAAGCTGGGTTACTCCAAATCTGTATGGGGTGTCACCAACAATGTGGAGATAATCACAGAGTACATGGAAAGGGCTCCATTTTGGTGCAAGTTCTGTCACGACAACATAATCTGACTGGAAGATATGGGCTCCTATTTTACCCATATTTTGATATTGCACAAACATACTTGACTTCAAAGCCGTATAGCTCCCAAATTTATATGGGATGTCGCAAGCAATATGGATATCATCAGAAAGCATATAGAATGTGCATCATTTTGGTGTGAGTCCCATCACCACTGCCTTCTTTGTTGAGGAGATACGGGTGATTGAATTTTACCCAGATTTACGTCTTTCGCAATTATAGCCAACTTCAAAGCTGGATTACTCCAAATCTGCATGGGGTGTCACCAACAATGTGAAGATCATCACAAAGTACATGGAAAGGGCTTCATTTGGTGTAAGTTCTGTCACGATAGCATAAGCTGACCAGAAGATATGAGCTCCTAAATTGGAGCCTATTTTCACATTTCCCAAATCTTGCCAACTTTCAAAGCTCTGTAGCTCCAAAACCAATTGGGGTGTCACCCCCACAAATGCACATCACTGGAATCAGCCGTGTTTCTACTTTCATCCAACGCAAGTCCGAGCTTCATAACCCGTTGCGTTATGGAGCTACAACTGCTCAAAGTACCGTCCTCCAGGTCATGCTAATCACGCTCCGGGTTTAACTCGCTCTTGCTGCGAAGTTTTGACACCCCAGCGCCACAGATACACAGGAGCAGTAAGGTCCCGTCTCAACTATCCGCGAACCGAGTATGGTGTTCCTACAGGCTCTAGTTCGCGCGACAGGACAGGTACAAAAACGGACTTCGATAGCGGTCACCACGTTGATCTTGCAATGTTCACTTACCATACGTGATACGGAGTTCCGTACACGTCCGTAAGCGTGTCGGACCTCCTCTGAAGTGAGCTGAAATCGGTTGTACTGCTACTGCAGGTTAAATCAGTATAGTTGAGGCAAACCACAAAGTAGATTAGCCTTCACATGTAGCTAATGACAGGCCCACCTACAGTTAGTAGTATGGATTCCTAATTGTTTTGTGGTTTTGGCTTGGTGTGTTCCAATATTGCAAGGTCAGCAGCAAAACGCTGTAGGTTGTCAGCAGTTACAAGAGTAGCATGGCAGCCATACAAATCAAAGGCACCGCCCGCAGTTTATATAGTGTACCCGAGTTCTAACTCCCAGGTGTGTTCTAACTTCCGATTAGTGGTAGTTAGAACACACCAATTAGTGTAGTTAGAACACTGCAGCCAAAACACTTCAAAAAGTGCACCAAAACCTTACCAAGCAGCATAAAAAGTTGAATTACTTCAGAAACAAATACACAAGTAACACACAACACAAAAGATCCTACTCTACAACTGGAAATCACTAGAAGCCAAAACTGAGTCCAGAAACGTGTCGTCATCAGCGTCTACAGCTACAGTGACTGAGGTACTCATTCCCTGGACGTTCTGAATTGATGCCTGGTTGAACACTTGCACATTGGTTGTGCAATTTCGGGCTGAAACAAAGAGGGCTGATGGCACCACAGAGGTATTATGAGTTGTACTGGATGCTTGGGATCCAGAAAATTGGGATACTGCTGCACAGATCCAGAGCGAGCGTAGCGTAGCAATCCAACCAGTAAATGGAATACTGTTTTGGGTGGATACGGCTCACCGTTGGTTTTGCGGGCTTCAACAACAAAAAGACACAGAACGCGGCAAAGTTCAGTGCATTCACTGTCTTTGTCCACTGGCTTTGAGAGGATGTCGACATCTATAGTCTTGCCCACAGCGCTACGCTGATTTTGTGAAACAATCCACTGTCTAAAAGTGGAAAATGCCCACTTCGTGTTCTTTTCGGTGTTTTGGGGGACAAACCCCTTCGAAATAGTCTCCAATTGCTCTGAAGACACCATCTCAGTAAAACGCTGCTTCCCTTTTAAAGAAGCAGGTACTTTCTGACGCTTCTTTGGTGGCTGGAAATCGTCATTCTCTTTCTCGCTGTCGGAATCAGTCCAGTCACTCGTCCCGAGCTTAAATTCCTCCGGAACCTTCTTAGTTGTGTCAATGCTGTTGACTCTAGCTAGCAGCGAAGGAGAAACCACGCAAGGCTTACTGCTTTTCGCCATTTCAAACTCACATTTTGAACTAGCTACGATAATTGCATTTGAAGAGCTCAACCAATCAGATACCGCGAATGTTTTACGTAAGCAGTTCCTACGCAACTGTAGCAAACATAGCTAGCTGCAGGCGGTGCCTTTGATTTGTACATGCTACAAGCTAGCTAAACCACCCCCTAGACGTGTTTACCGAGTAATACACTCGACACTTCGGGAACTGTCTCGTGTATTACTGGTAAACGTGTCTAGGGGGTGGTTTAACTATAACGTAAACTTGTGGTTTACCAGGTCAATCAATGGCTTCATAGGCTAACTCATGTTTTATGCATGGTTTCTTCAAAAGACTTTAATCAATCACAGATACAACCCTGTCAGCTTCCTTCTGACAACCTAACTGCAAAGTGCAATAGTAAGCGAGCAATTGGTCATACTGCCAAACAGGAGCCAGGAAAAGCAGGTACAGTAGAGAATCCTCCTCCAGTTGCATGTTGAGACTGATGCCTATATTGCAATCTACTGGTAATAGGCTGTACATTTGAAGCAGTTACATTGGTAAGTTCTTTACCAAACTCTCGTGCTTCTGCTCCTGAAGTTAGTATATTCGAAACAGCCTGCTGTTGCTCATGAGAAGGTAGGTCTCTTGTACAATCTCAGAGCCTCCAGTGAACGATGCCCAGTACGACTTTGAATCAGCTTCTCAGGGACACTAGCAGAGAACATGTCAGAGGCGCTGTAATATCGCCGTTCACATAAGATAGTTCTCAAATCGAAGCTCTCATTCAAAAAGAAATCAGCCCATTTATACAAGCTCAAGATCAAATGCAGCTGCAAAGGTATAATGAGATTATAATAGAAATCAGAGACAATTGTCTATGACATTGTTTGTCTGTCTACACAAGTCAATCCATTACAGGCACCTGTAGCGAAGAATGCCTGCAAGAAGGCTGTGCAGAGTAGCTGGTGAATAATTTTCACTGTCTTGTCTTCGAGTCTCGACAATGAAACGGGACAGCCAATGATTTAGTGGAGTACTCCTTTCTGCGAAATTTTGGTCAAGGAAGTCTTCGGGAACTTGATCTTCAGGATACTGAGTTGCGCTCACTGATCCACTCTCTGAACGCTTTCACTGCCCATGCTGTACTTCTCTGCATATTCACAGAAATCTCCATCATCTCTTCGTCAGACCGAGGAGTGCTAAAGCGCGTCAGTGATAGCTTTGCACACTTGGCATTCGGTGGTTTGTCAACACACTCTTCGCGCTCCATCGAACTTCTACTTGCAATACAGCTCTCACAACTACACCAATCTGTAAGGCCTAAACAAAAGTTTGAACTAACTTTCTCTTGTATCTTAATGGTGTTCAGAAGAGATGGAGAAACCACAGCCATTCCGTTTGACATTATGGTTGCTACATACATCATCAAAATTTCGATGAATACCATTCTAGTTGCTATGTACTCGTGATACGCATGCGCGCTACAGTTGGATTACTATGGAGATGCATTTTTTGCCGTACAGTAGTCATTTCCAATACATTTTGTACGAAGAACGAGAAAGAGCTGATTCCCAGAGAGGCGTGGCAGTAATCACGTGATCCTCTAGTGCAAATCGGCCATTGGACCAGGTGGTGGTGTTGGCTGCAGCTCCACCTGATTCTATGACATCCTTCACAGTTTTAATTGCAACATTACTCTTTTCCAAGACACTGAAGTTCACTTAGAACTGAAAATTCTCTCACTTGGCTGCAACTTCGGTTGCACAGGCTACGTCTTCAACCTCTCCCCTTTATCATTAGTGTGTAAGCTGGTCGGCCGGATTATAACCGGTCTGGTTTACACGAAGTCAAAAATGCTGATCAATAAGCCAGCGTGTATGGTCAAAGAACGTGCCTGCGCATGTGCTGGATGGATTAGCACCTAGTGCACATGGTCAACGGTCTTTCACGTGTGCCAACAAAAGCTACTGGAAAGAAGCTACGAAACACAATCTGTGAATGAGGCTAGTCAGTTCTTTTTTGTGTTAGTCTTAGTCTTACTTGTTAGTCTCACAAGCCAGACCCAACCAACACCAGCACGGATTGCTTTCAGTATCCAATCTGCGCTAACGTTGGTTGCCGGATCTCGCTTGCAAGACTACCATGCTTGTATGCTTCTGTAAATTGTTTGACCAGCTTTTATGTCGTTCAGACCACAGGCTGTTTGTTTGGCAAGTTTGTGTGTAGTTTGGGCTGCTTGTAAACACTTTAGCCAGCTTCCAAACCATTAGACCTTTTCTTTTAGTTAGCTTCACGTAGCTTTTTACTGCTTCTTCGTCACTTTTCGAGATTGGTCTTAATATACACAGCCACATTGCCCGTGTGATAAAACGCACGCTTCACTACGTTGAACTTCCGGCCCATAAGTAGTTAGATTTTCAATTTAACTGTGCAATAGTAGCTTCTGGTGGGTGTAATGAATACAGTTGCTGATGCATTAAGTTCCTACTATGACACTGATGGGAGCGAGGAGACTAAAAAGGCCCTTGTGTGGCCATGATGCCTTATGGTAGTCACATCGCAATCTCTCGGCCCCACATGTAATGTCATATGTATGTCATACTGCTGGTGGCCAGGGCCTCCCCCCGGCAAGGTAGCTAGTTTCCATTGGTTGGTTGCCAATGTTGGGTCAATAGTTCTCAACCTTAGTGCCTGAATTATAAATACTTCAATGACAACTGCTTTCAACTGTTATATCAAATTTGAGAACGTCCTTATAGGCTGGGAGAGAACAGCTAAAATATTAGGCAAACACAGGACGTCTGTTCACTTCATTATTTTTCTTTCCACTTGAGGGGTGATTACAGCTAGCCCTATAAGTGTGAGTGTTTGCTATTTCACCTTCCTCAGGATCCACTGGAATTCCAAGCTAAAGAGCTACGCAAGCACTTCAATGTTGGTGACCATGTGAAAGTGATAGCTGGGAGGCATGAGGGGGAGACAGGGCTAATTGTCAGGATTGAAGTAAACCTTGCTGTGCTATTCTCCGATCTAACTATGCATGAGGTAAGTGGGAGAGAACATGAATGTGTGTTTACATGCGTTGTAACTCTCACAGTAGAATGATGTTACATCTGTATAGTAGACTTGTAAATACACAACGAAGTAGGTGAGGAACCTACATACACAAGGATATGTACTCTACTAAACGTGTATCATGTTTTAGCATTCTTTTACAGATGTAAAGATGTGATGCATATATGTGTACTGTTCTTGTGATCGTGCATGGCGCTGTTCTCTTTCTTGGCAAAGTTGAAGGTGAGGCCACGAGACCTTCAACTATGTCTGGAGACGAGCAGTGGTGTGGATACCTCTGGACACTACCAACTGGGAGACTTGGTGCAGCTGGAGTGAGTCACAAATACATGCACACATGCACACACACACACACACATACACATGCATGAGCAAAGACTAGACAGTGGGTGAACGATTATGCACTGTACATACTGTGTAATACGCAACAACTTATACTGTCAAAAAGTCAAAACACCTAACTAATTAGCAGTAGATAGTGGGCCTCTTTTGGAAGCGCAGTCAGTTGTGTGTATGAAGAGAGAAAACCTAAAAAGAGAAGCACCCAGTGCCTGTTGGATGAGTTATGAGCGATGTTGCAACAGTAGACGAAGGACCTTCCGTCCATAAAGACATAGATACTTGGGTCCTACTCTTACAATGATAAAGCCCGGCTCATGGAGCCAGCCCTGGAACGAGGCTAAGTAAATATTCAACGATCTATATACGGCAGCTTGCTTACCGCGCTTCTTCTAGCTGTATAGAGCAACTATCGAGGACTCCTACAAAGTGTTCATAGCTCCTATTCCAGTCCAGATGCAGATAGCAGTGGCGGGGCTACCTCACTGGACAATGGTATCTGTGCCGTGATTGGCAAAATTCAAAGCGTTTTCATTTCTGGTCAATTGATAGTTATTCCGTTATTCCGTTATTCCATATTACCGACTCCCGTGCGAGTTTTAACATGGCATGTACCCCAAGAAATCAAGAGTGATTGTTAGTACTAAGCCAAGAGGCAGTGAAATAGCTTGCATCATTAGTGGTGACAGCCGACTCTACATAAGGTAGTACTGCATGCTTCATGTATCTGTTTGGCAGCTTCTCATGTGTACAGAAATGGGCAGAGATGAAGGCTGTGTTCTCTAACCTAAACTAGACTAAACACTTCACCAAAGCCATGCATTGATGTAAGATAGTCCTAGAAGACACCACAGGGCATTTAAATGGGTTCAAATTAGTATGTAAAAATTTGGCAGTGAAGAAAGCGGGGGAGGGCTTTACTTGAAGGGGTATATTAGCAAGCACTTAAATGTATGGTGTAAGTGCATTCTCAGTCTATACGCAGACCTCAGCCTTCTCATATAGTTTATTCTACCTCCAAAATCAGATTAATAATTACAAGCAGACAACTAAAAGTACAGTTTGTGTAAACTATGATTACACAACTGGTTGCAATACAGCTGTAATTCAGTTTTGCGGCAACAAGTCCGCGAAATTCCCGGGAAAATCCTGGCACATTACTGAACAGTTTTACGATTTTGCTCAGCCATAACTTCCTTTGTACTGCTTGTAGCACTTAGTTATACGAATAGCGTGCAGTCAAAGTGATAACAGACGTGTACAGAAATTTACGGAGTTTTTCGACGTTCTGCCCATATTTGTACCAACAATTGAAAATCGCTCACCACTGAAAATGGTCCCGAGGGCACTCACAAAAGCGCTCGTATCTCGGAGAGTATAATAGGTATGAAAATCGGACCTTTTGTAAGCTATATTAAATGGCCAGGAGAGCTAGGCAGCGCGTGTTCATAGCGTGTTCTCTACCGTTTGCACGTTTGTTCCCGCGAGGCCATTTTTCCCCAAAATAGTACGCTTCATATTTCCCGTGGAATCTGAGCTTTTTTATTCTAGCTCGAGTATGTTATACTGCTGATTGTAATGTACTCACACTGTGACGATCGTCTTGTAGCTCCACTTTGCCCCTATTTGTACCACAAACCAAAGATGGCCCATATCTGAACCTGAATCTTGCGAGCAAGCGCCACCTCTACCACCATACGAAGCAACCAGCAGAAATAACAACTTACAGTAGACAGATCTCTCAACATGCCACGTAAGTATCGTCTCGATTAAGCTTGCTAACTGGGAGATGCAGTGTTTGGAAGTTCACCGTGCGATGAGCTCATTACTTATTCATACCCGATTTGATGACGTCACGCAGTTACGCGGGTGGAATAAATTTCGAGGTCTGCGTGTAGACTGTTCTCTGCTCACACACACACACACACACACACACACACACACACACACACACACGCACACACACACACACACACACACACACACACACACACACACACACACACACCAGCCAACAAACTGTTGGGGTGATAGTTCGATTGGAGAAGGAAGCTTTTAAGGTTCTGACTCAGTATGGCAAGGAGGTGAATGTACCACAGCATGCCATCCAACCCAGAAAAACCCGGGCTGTTGCTCTTGACTGTAGGCAGGTAATAGTTTTTGATTGTACCTTTTCAAAGAGTATGGTTTGGGTTAGAGTGAGCTTAAGTCAAAATCCATTTGCGGCATTGTGATCCAGTTAGGAATCAAACCTGTGGTCTTCTGAATGCAGTTCAGATGGTCTTGCCAACTGAGTCACTGTAGCTCTGGCATTGGAGTAAAGGATACATAGTGTATGTCCGTAGACATGGTTTGATTCTAAAACTGGATCTCCTTGTTGTAGGCTTTACTCTGCATGGTGAGGGCCAATGCACTCACTGTATTGAGAACCAAAGTCATTTTTGCTCCAGCCTCAGTGAACCGGATATCAGCAGCCACTTTGCATGTGCCATCAAAACCCCATCAGGGATGGACCAGCGACATTTCTCCTTCTAGAGAAAAGTCATACGTTGAAAGCTATACATACAGGTTCATTCCCAGCTAAATGTCTTTTCTCTCCAACTAAAAACTCCAGGGTTGTAGCAATTGAAAAACCAAGTGTGATGACTCTGTAATGCATGGTGAGGGCCAATGCACTCACTGTATTGAGTACCAAAGTCATTTTTGCTCCAGCCTCAGTGAACCGGATACATGGTTTGATTCTAAAACTGGATCTCCTTGTTGTAGGCTTTACTCTGCATGGTGAGGGCCAATGTACTCACTGTATTGAGTACCAAAGTCATTTTTGCTCCAGCCTCAGTGAACCGGATATCAGCAGCCACTTTGCATGTGCCATCAAAACCCCATCAGGGATGGACCAGCGACATTTCTCCTTCTAGAGAAAAGTCATACGTTGAAAGCTATACCATTTAGCTGGGAATGAACCTGTATGTGTAGCTATGCATGTGCTTCCTTGAGGATCATAGGAGCAAACAGTCGTCTCACAAATGCACGCGCTGTAGAATGAACCCTATGAACACTGAAATCATCGTCTCACGTGGTGGCCAGGTATCTGGGTGTGGTTGATAGGCATGCCCACAATGCCAACTCAAAATGCAGGATTTTAAGTGTTTATAGAGTGTATCTAGCATAAAGAAGCACAGACAAGGCAGTTATTCAATGTTTTGCACAGTTTGAAGGTATTTAGCACCAATAGAACGGCCTGGATCTGGAGAACTGGCATTTTTTGTGCCGACAGACAGACAGACAGGCAGACAGATGGACAACGACGACAGACTGACACGACCGATCACTTTAAAGTTTATGCAAAATGTTTATTCATTAAGAATACTGTGAACTTGAAGATTTTCCGGCCTCTCTTTTCCAGAACTCCATTACCTCCCGCGACATTGTGAAAGTTGTGCAAGGCCCTCACATTGTGAGTTTGGTCACATTTGGTTGTTTTTTTTTGTTTGATTGGGGTCAGCTGGGATTCACCATAAATGCATGATGAATGATAACGGTGAGATCATCACTGCACCTTGGAAGTCAGAAGTCTATCTTCATACTACGTATGTATAAAACCCTTCATGGTGTCATCGCTACTGTTAACAGTAACTTGTTGATGTTTGACTAGATACTCTATACTGTAGTCTAACTTTGATTAGAAAGCCTTTATGTATGTTGTCTACATCAACTCCTTAGTTACCCAGATTTGTGTGACCTCCATCCTAGTCTCGTCCCCAGACCCCCCTTTGGGGTCAGGGTATGAGACTACCTCCATCCCAGACAAGCAAAATTTTGGTGAAAATTTTATCATTTTGTGAATCTCACTATCTTTTCCTCCTCCCACTAGAACAAGCAGGGAGAAATCAAGCATGTGTACCGTGGCAATGTTTTTATCCAAGCCAAGAACGTTGTGGAGAATGGTGGTGTCATTGTCTGCAAAGCCAAACATGTGGAGTTAGCTGGAGGAACCAGCAATGCTGTAAGTATAGTACAGTACACATAGTTAAAATGACAGTTGTTCATTATGTGAAAATTTTCACGCATACACAAAGTGTGAAGTTAAAACGTAATGGGATATGGGAATGGGGCATTTATGGCTTGGATGGATGTGGCATTTATGGCTTAAACGGGTGGGGCATTTATTGCTTAAATGGGTGGGGCATTTATGGCTCAAATGGGTGGGGCAGTTACGGCAAAGTGAGCTATTATTTTTTGGGAGATATGCTCAAAATCACTGGTCTTCAGGGGAATACCCTTTCCGGTCCTCGCATGACCACGGGTTTCGGTCCCTTTGAACTCCCAACCCGTGGCCTACTACAGAAAGGGCGGGACCACTCCCCCCCGCCTAAGGCTTGCTTTGAGTGAGGAGCCCAGCTCTCGGTTGGCATTCAATTCACACAGCTATGAATATTCTAATTACTAAGGAAATTGGGGTGGGACCAAATGGGTGGAGTTATCATAACACTAACTAGGGGGATGGGCGAACCAACGTACCATCTCCCGCAGACTCGCTGTCGTCCCGTGCGTCTGGGAGGCTTGTTGTTCGGCAGTAGGCGTTTCTGTGCCGAAGACTCTTTCGCTGGACACTCGGGTCTGTGCTGTGGCGACTTTCTCGCGGTGAGTATACTAGTTTGTGTGTGAGACGCAGTCGGCGGGCTGTCACATGAAACATTCTGAAATTTGATTGGTACTGCCAACTCTAGGGCAGTGGAAGTCAACAGTTTGAACCCTGGTAAGTTACCAGGCGGTTTTTTTGTTTGTTAATAAATGGCCTGGGTGCGAGGCGAAGAAGAAGGTTATGTATTACCAACTTGAGCTCGAAAAACAACTTGTCGACGTTTCGACTGAAAGCTCCAGTTGTCATCAGGGCAAAAGTGATGAAATCTGAGCGCTACTATTTATAGCCATGCACTAAACCTATGATACACGTCATTGGAGGTGAAAGGTCGGTAAGGATTGCTCCTCCCTTCCTGCCTCCATTACAGCAGGACTTTTGACGTCATACTCTATAAATATATGCACCAAACAGTAGGATTCAGTAAAAATTATTAGCGGATTCAGTCAGTTTTTATACATATTTATGGCTATGAGGCTCCTAAGTACCTTGCTTTGAGAAGGGACGAGGGGCGGTTTATCATCCCCACTGCTGTCAACTAAGTCAATCATTGCCACTTGTTGCTCAGTCTTTCTTCTTGGTTCTTTTTCAGTATCAGTGGAATCTTCTTCGTAATAGTGGTTTGTAGCAGCACCTGATGCTGACTTCTCATCTAGCAAATCAACATGTGGGTACATGTACTAACAAAAATCTGGTATCTGAGAATTACTAGCTACAGTACATGTACCAATTTCACAACGTACCATATTCCTACCTGTCACTTCAATCACTTTTGCTTCATACGTTGCTCCTCTGCAGTGCCATATTAGCTTGTTGCTGTCATCTGTAATTCCCAAGCCATTCTCTCTCTCCAATGCCTTCACACCACAAGTGTATTTGTTGTGATCTTCAAGACATAGGATAAGGATTACAAACCACTCTGGAAGTTATGAGCACAGATTTTAAAATTCCTGAATATGCTGAAAAGTCAATTCAATTGCTTATCTATATTGAGGGTAGAAATATAGGTATATGCATCTATGAATAAACGTTTGCACACTCAACTTACCGGCAGACATCTTAGACTTGAACAAAAGTATTGTCCTATTGGCAAGACCCAGGCTCTGATTCAGGCCCCGAATCAAACCCTGATGGAAACAGTCATGATGTCCTGTGGCCACTACTCAAAGCCATATGGGATAAACAATGCAGGTACATGTCGAAGTAATTAAGCAACCAAGGTTACATGATCAACTATATGAACTGTTCTTAATTTGAAGTACCATGCCTGTCGTTTCTATTGAGGTGGCATCACCAAAGAAATTGACAAAGGTTGTAGACAATCTCCAGAAATTTCGAAGAACCCATGGGTCAATGTTATTCGATGCATGAAAACCTTTCTTTTGTTGCCTGTACCTACTGATTACTTCGTATCTGCCATGCATACTCTTCCTGTGATGCAATTCAAACAGCAGACATTGACACAGAACAAGAGCAACTTGAACTTTTCTGTAAACTTGCTCCACAACTCTACCCCGTTAAAGTTGCACTGCTAACTGCACATCCTCATACATCTCTCCAGATTCATACATAGTTGGAGACTGGCCATCTTCAAAAGAACTGCCATGGTGCAAGGAATGTACTTGCACAGCTGGTCCACAATGACAAATCCACCAAACACTGCCAATACTAGGCAAAAGATTGGCCAACTCAGTTTATCCTCAGATAGCATCCTTGATTTTTTTTTTAGCTCAAGGGTCACATATCCTATGAAAAGTGAAGTGTAACTACTGCCTTGCACTCTGCTTCTTTACACCTGCTGTTAAAGAAGGAAACCATAGGGCATGAGACAGGGTCCGTTGTGTGTTTACAAATCACTCAACATTGCCTTTTTGGTCATTTTCTTTTGCAGTGGATTGTTAGTTGCTGCTATCAGAGAGTTAGAGCAAATTGAGCGAACCGTCTTTGACAACATCTGCCATCCTACCCACCCAGAACTCAGTTGTTCCTTATGTAACCCAATACTGACTTTGTCTTTCACGTCAAAAAGCTATCCCTCACCAGCAAAATGCTAACTGTCCCTGTGTCCTCAATTTTTCAGAAATGTGTTCACATCCCTGTTAACACACTGAGTTTCATTTTCTAGAAATCTTTTTGAAGCTATAGATTCCTTGTATGATCTGTTTTTCCACCTCTGCTGCAAGCTAGCACTGGAACTAGCCAAGGGTTCTTCCATCACTTCTCTCGGGTTCATGACTTTGACCACACCCACTTACTAGCGAGCTTGTAATGGTCGCCCTGACAACCAGCTAACACTTCTCCTGCCTGAAAACTGCCTACAGTGCCAGTATAGAGCCTCTACAAGGGCAGAGGAGCAGTTTCTATGCCCGTTTGCCCTAAAAAGTAGCAAACTGGCCCAGCCAGCATCAACCAAGGCCTTTCTACAGCCAGCTAAGACAGCTACCATGTTAACAGCATGTCATGACTATGCCCGCCTATCCCACCCTTTCGCTAGCACAAAACCAATCTACAAAACGGATTGCGCCAACTGATACCATGTGGCCAAAGTTGCGTGATGAGTACACTTGTCATCAGTGGTTAAGGGGTTAACTTAAAGGAGCTCTTTTGATTATGCTGTAACGATATTAAACATTGCTTGAGCATCATTATTTTTTGTTTTCTTTCAGTGTTGTATGCCTAGTATTTTGTTAATTGCAATCTTGGAACTTTGTAGGATTTATCTTTTCTGGTTCTAGTTTGTATGTCTATGCCTTGGAAGTGGGGCTAACTATTTCAGTGAAAAGCGCACTTAACTACTGACTTGCTGTACTGCAGCACATTCCCATGTGTTTACAACACTTGTGAAAACAATGGCGCATTGCAGCATTGATCAATACTTGTCACTAGCCTCGCTCCCAGGTCACTCCTGGATTTTATCTCGCAGCTGTAGAGAAAATCGGGAGAAGGCCTGGCACCATTACTACGTCACGGACTGGAAATTGTGGACTCGGTTTCATAATGATGGCAACATGCTCACCATGTCCATCTTAACTGGAAATGAGTTCCTCCAATTCTTCTTTATTCATAGATTGAACATCCAAACTACTCAGACAAGTAGCATCTTCAAATGTGTACGACAGTTGCGGTGTCTTTGATAGCTTAATTAAAATTTCCTGCACTTCAAAGTCTCCTTGACAAATGGACAGAAAGCTGCACCCATCATCTCTGAAGAAATTGTCTGTAAGCTATCAAATGTATAGCTCAGGGCACACAAGCTTTGTTCCCACCATTGCTTGCACTTCAAACTTTGCAAAGTTTCAGTTGGGCCTTTGTACTCTGAAGCACAAAACAAGATAAACAATTTGGTCACACTTTTATACAAAAAAAATCAGAGCATATTGCCACAAATATGCACACGTCAAAGGCTAACAAATTGAACCAGCTACTCACATCCCATCTGGTTCACAGTGATTCAACTTTTCACATTTCCACCCAACCAAGCACCAGTCTTCTCTCCTGCTTGAAGCCCTGTAAACATTTAGTTAGCAACCAACTTGGAGACTGTGACATCAAACACAATGAATGAAGTTTATATGAATTACATAAGCAACATGCTATGCAATTAATTATTGGATGCACATACCAGATATTGCGGCAGAAGTACTTGTGCTTTACATGGTAGCTGTGCTACCTATATCTGGTATTTGGTACTCACAACTGCCTAACAACTGATACATGTATTTGTATATGTAATACCATGGCTAACTGTGCAATTTGGGATTAAAGTATGAAAGGTTTGTAATTTCGCCTCGTGAAATTACGAACCTTACTCGTGCAGTTAATCCCAAATTGCACAGCTAGTCATGGTATCACATATTAATCATATACTTTCTCTTTGTTTCTTCACCTATTACACTTTTTACTGTTGACAGTGATAGTAACATGTACTACTGCATGGGGAAATGGCTTGAAACAACTTCCGAATGAGTGCAAGAGGAGGGTGGAGCGACTAGTTAGCGCTAGTGCAGTGGGAAAAGGAGAAGGTGTTGCAAATGACCGTTCAATCCACGAAGCATATAGCCTTGTATTCGGCGCGGGTACCAGGCCATGAACCTTGTGAAGTGGCATAGCAAACCTGAATGATGCTCTACTCAAATCACGTTCTCCAAGAAACACAGAGCGATCGACTAGGAGAACAGGTATAACTTTCTGCCACCTACCGGTAATCCTCTGCCAGGCTCTGGTGACCCGAAAGATTTGAAGGTGTGGTGATGGCTGTTTCATTGCAGCTTCGAAGTCCTGACAATTCACAAGGAGAGCAGCTAATACAACCTTCTGTCGTTGCTTTCTTTCATGTTTGACAACACTGTTGCTACATCTATCCAGGCACCTGTGGTACTACTATTGACCAGTTAGATGCAGATTTTACTTTTTGCACAGCTGAGCCGTGCAAGAAGTGAAATCCGCATTTGATGGGTCGATAGCCATGCAATTTGGGATAAATTTGCTCAGTTAGTATATAGCCTTGCAATACATACTTCCTCCTTAGAGTATCTGCAAACATAGTATTTCATACTTTTTCAGACAGCAGCTATACTCTGTGTATGAACGTGTATGTATTTATGTATGTGTGTGTTTTCCATTGTTCACAGATGACAGCAGTGGGCACTTTCGTCCCTCAATCTCCTCGACTCCAGAGCCCAGCTCCACACAGGGGGCCTGGTGAGCACACAGTCTCTAATTTGGAATAGCAAAGCATTAGAAGGGCAGCCGATTGAATTCTGCTATAGTGATGAATCAAAGTCCAAACATCGTGTCTTTGAGACCTTTCACTAATTTCAGAATGATGATTGTACAGTCCATTTCGGTTCCATTTGAAAACTGTGGTTTAAGGTTACGATGAACAAGCTGTGCGCGCGCTTATTTATAATTATATTCATGACGTATACCCGCAAGTTTGAATGCATTCCTACTGTTACTAACTTTGCGTCAATTTTAGCGAACTACTTTTATTTTCTGCGGAAGATAACAGCTCAACAGCCTTCCGTACTAAATTTTCGAGGTCGACTTGTCAAGTTTTGCCAAAAAAGTTCTGGACAAACCGTCGAAAATGGCTTTTCGGTCGTGGTTTACGAAGAATGCTACTCAAAATTTTATGTAGCGCCTACATTTCGAGCGCTGCTTGAAAATTGCCATCGACTCGACCTAGATACTTGTGCTAGGAGACTAGTAACCGAAAACGGTGAGTTTGAGGGCCGTCAGTAAGCAGATATTTGACGCAAGAGAGTTTATGTGAAGGCTTTGTTCTGGATGGTGTGGATTATAAGCTGCTAGAGCTGTTATGACCAAAAGAGCATTGTGTATAGCCTGGTCTTTGGTATCTCCATAGGCTTTTGAAGCACTAAAATACCTGCAAGCACTCTAGAGTTATAACGCTGTGACATTCAAGCGCATTTATTGAATTCTGAGATAGGACAGGTTGTTCATCGTAACCTTAATAAACGTTAGCTCTGTCTGCAGTCAAGTGTTTTGAAACTGGTAGTAGCTAATACATGTGTCATCATCTAGACAGAATCATTGGGGATATGAAATTTTTTGTCCTTGATACAAGTACTGTGCTGCTCAAGACTTAGTAAGTTTGGGTTACGTGTTCCATATTTTGCACTATCAGAGTACACTAGGCAACTATGTATCTGTTTGCCAACCCAGGTGGAGGGAGAGGAGGTGGTGGAAGTGGTGGTGGAATGGGACGAGGGAGGAGTGGAAGGGACATGGGCCTGGTTGGAAAAACGATTCGTATAGTGATGGGACCTTACAAGGTATGGCTATACCAATAGTGTACAAATTAACAAGCACATGCATGGACTACTTGAAATGTTGCACAGCAAAAATTGTCAACTTCGCTGTGGTAGTCCACTATTTCGTGATCATCCTCCACATAAATTGGAGATGCCAAATGTTTCGACAATATCCAGTATTACGCCATTCCATTTTTACAGTAGGCAAAGGCTGTAACACCTTGGGATGTATGCAAATTTCTCAAAAACACGCTTTGCCACCCGTCATTTATGCATTGAGCTGTCCTCTCAGTCTTTGACCATGTTATCTCAGTCTTTGACTATGCTTGTGTGCACAAGGCGTTTTCTTCGCATGTATACACCTAGTGGATAACATAACCTAGCAACAATCATTTCATTGGTCAATCATTTTGATAATTCACTAATGCACACAAAAGAATGTCCATTTTCAGCACAGAAACTTCCTAACTAATTGTTTATTGTGCAATAGAGCAGAGATATCATAAACCTGCACTAATACTATCCCTCCTCCCCTCAATTTTTATATACCTACTTTGATTCTAAAATAGGATGGGTGTGTTTACTTAAGGTTATGGGATACTGCTCGCGTGCGTACTTACCGTATATTCTAAATTTACGATATGATTTTCACTTGAAACAGCCACGATTAGATGTGTATTTTTTCCCGCTAAATATAGAGTTCAGTAGCTATGTATATGAAGCGGTTTAACATCCATAACTAGTGCTATTAAATTGACAACGCAGTGCATGACAAAGAGCTTTTTGGGATACTGTCAGCTATCGTAAGTATACAGAAGTTAACACTTAGGACATGAAATGCAAGTATATTGGCACACAAGCTGTACATCCGTAGAGCGAAGTGCCTTGGCGCGGGAGAGCTTACACTGTAAGTAGGGAAGCCAAGTAAGCTTTTAGGGTAAACCCCTGCCTAGTGGGTAGTAATACGTGTAGACCACACCTTTCCACTTTCATCACCCGCAGGGAAGGCAGGTAGGAGTGGCGCTAGTTTGTGATCATTCGTGAATTATGAGAAAACACGAAGCTTTTTCTTGAAATAGGGAGCAAGCGGCTTCCAGATTTCACATAAGGCAGGAGTACTTGCTTCGGATAACTTGGATAAAGGCTTAGTCCATCAGAGCTGTACGAAGCAAATGAGAAATCTGTGCTGTTTTCAAATTGCTGGTAAACTACAAGGTGTACCTACAGATAATGGCTTCAAACGGGTACAAATCGCTTACTTGTCAGTGATCAGCAACTGAGATGAACTAGTCCAACCTAGTAACACACTATCTATCTACCGTATTTATTCGATTAAAACACATGCAAATTAAATAATTTGAGTGGGCATGCGTTAGGTTAGATCCACCCATAAATTTCTTGCGTTAAATTAGATCATGCTTTGCAATGGATTCAAACATGAATACTTTTTGGTCACACAGAGATGCAAGGAACTCTTGCATCTCTGTGTGACCATCTCTGTGTGACATTCAGTTCTCCAGAAATGAGGTTCTTGGTAGACAGTAGCAGCTGCAGCAACAAAAGTCTTACAAACATGTCAAAGTAGAGCATTTATGGATAGCTCTTTTTCGGGAGACTATAAACACTGGACCCGGGACCTGAGGACCGGGGACCCAAGGACCAGGGACTCAACGATCTAGCTCTGTTGAACCTAGCTTTTATGACAGAAATGCAACTTGTGTCAATGTTCTAAGCTCAAATGTACAGCTGTATCGTTGTGGGCCACAGAGTCTGCATTGTTATACACACAGTAGACGCTCTTCACACCAGATTGTGCTATTTCACACTATCTGCTAGCTTTCATTATCTATTCTTCACTCTGCAAACCCAAGAATAGTCTCCTTTATTGCATGCAAGACTACAAGCGTAACTAGTTATTCGCACTGAGGTCCAAGGGTCAAAGGTCATATGCAAATAGTCTCGAGCCTCTCTTGCTTTGTGTGTGTGCAAGCCTGGCTTTGCAAAACTGACGGTAGACTACTCTGAGGATCAAAGAAGTCAGAGAATAGCGTTGTCTGCTATAAATAATGCCTTTGGTGTGCATAGCGACCACGTACAAGACATAGCTGTGAGTTAGGCACATAATGCCTTTGGTGTGCATAGCGACCACGTACAAGACATGGCTGTGAGTTAGGCACGTAGCATTGGCACTGATAGCCTGTATAGTTGTATTTTAACTGCTACAGTGCAACACAGCCCTCAAGACTCAGGGTCCTCGTCCGTCCTCAGGTCCTCCCGTCCTTTGTCTGGGTCCAGTGTTTATAGTCTCCCCGCATTTTCCTGGAAATTGTTCTTGACTGTCCTTTGTTGTCACAAAATAAACTGACTGGGACAACTGAGAGGCTTCATTCCTGGTATTGCGCTAAATTGGATCAACCCAAGATTAATTAGTGGCAGCTTGCCTTAAGTTGGATCCACCCATAAATTCCCAAGAATTGAATTTCTTGTGCTAGATTGGATCATGCCTTTATTTGAAAAAAAAACATGGTATGCAAATCAGGCCACTGGCAAGGTCTAGGGCTTGCTAAGCAACGATTGTCACTTTGACCTCAGACAGATAAATTTAATTTCTGCGTTAATGAATGGTGGTGTGTGAAATGATTTCCGTGTGTTAATAATTGTGTGGTACGTAGAGTTCAGTGGAAAACAGACTGTTTCTCAAAATGCCAGAGGTACTTACCAAAAAAGCCTTCGTCATGGCCTCAAAAATGTTACGAATTGTCTATCTGCGTTGCTGTTCCTCCCTCCCGGTTGTTTTCAGAAGCAGAATTTGGCTGGAAAATTCATGAGCTTTGACGATGTGTGTACAGCTGCTCCTTTGAGGTCGCTCATTGCTTTTCGCTGTGCAAGTTTGTGTAGTGCCTTTCGACTTATCCTTCGTGTTTTGCAGCTGTAGCCTAATACACGCAGCCACTGCGAGGTGGTCCATCTGGACTGCTGACCACGCCCACATTTGTATCCCATAACTTTAATTGTTTACCATATAGCGCAAATTTTGATGGATGCTAATTTTTGTGGACTAATCTGTTTCCATGAAAATAAAAGCTGGAAAAATAGTAATTGAACTCAAGCTGTAGGTGATCATTATTATGTTTGCTATAGGCATGCTACGTCAATACAGTAGGAAGCCACTTATCTGTACTTCAATTATCCAAACACGTCAGTTATCTGAATACGTTCAGCAAAGCCACGCCCACCATTTCCAGCTACTTTTGCTTGATGTGAATTTGGCTACATGTACTACATTATCCATGCTTTAGCTATTCAAATGGCTGATATTGAGTGTTTCAGGGCTCACTCTACCCATTGTCTGCCAGCTGAAAACATGGAATAACTTATATGGGCAAGATGGGCTTCACAACAAAGGTAAAAGTAATTGTCAAAGTGAGTCACTTAGAAGCACATTCAACTCCTCCCAGCTCGAGTACACATGCAGATGTACTGGGAGGTATGGGGCTGGGCTGGATTTGTCAGATGGGGTTGGAATTTACATTAGTGCCAATAACCTTGAGATACTCAAATTCATGCACACTGTCGGCTTCTTCCATTTTCCCCATTCTGGTACCAAAGGAGATGCTATATCTAAGGTAAGCCAATATGGAGGCGATGCACCAGTGTCCTGTGACAAGCCATAGGCTATGTGTTTGATCTAACTAAATCTGTTGGACTCTGTAGTGATGATTCCATAAGTCCTCAGGGTCCCACAGAAGCCTCACTGCACTCAAGTATCACAACACCCCCTTTGAGCATCTAAATCACATAGAAACCATCGTTACCGTGTGTATAATAGTAACCCTACCTCTTGTGGAGGAATCACCGTGGGATACAACATGGAAACGTAAGCGAAATGATAAT
The DNA here is from genome assembly GCA_949130485.1 of Agelas oroides. Classification (NCBI taxonomy): domain Eukaryota; kingdom Metazoa; phylum Porifera; class Demospongiae; order Agelasida; family Agelasidae; genus Agelas; species Agelas oroides. Next base: position 7,939,409 of record OX422184.1, on the reverse strand, counting down.
CTGTCTATGCTCTGTCCTGAAAGGGTTATGTTGGGATTGTGAAGGACGCTACAGAATCTACTGCACGAGTGGAGCTGCACACCAGTTGCAAAACAATCTCTGTGGACAGGACAAGACTAGCACAGATAACGTAAGTGTGATCTAGTACACAGACAGTGCAATGACCGTGCTTATATTTGTCGAAATTATTGTCAAGTAAACTATCACATTGCATGTATTGTTAATGTGGATTTCTCTTTTACAGTGGGCAGGAGAGGGGAAGCATGAGCTCCACATGGGGAAGGACCCCTTCATTTGGAGCTCAAACTCCAATGATTGGAAATATGACCCCTTCCTATGGAAGTATGACTCCTATGCATGGTGGTGGTGGCGGAGGAGGAAGGACCCCAATGTATGGGTCACTAACACCCATGCATGGGGATGGTATGTATTATCTGTCGGCTTTCCTTCATATGTTGTAAGATCATGTTGTTAGCCAGCAAATTTAGTGATCAATAAGTGCTGATAAATCTCCACGTTTGCTAATATTCAAGTACAGCATTGAAGCTGCAGTCAACTGAAAAGAACCAATTCACATTTCAGGCATGTTATGATGACTAACCTCTGAGCTTTTGGAAATGGCCTGAAACCCATTTGTACAAGTCTAGAGGTTGAAATAAGGTTTAACAAATGGGCAGACAAATGTCCGAGCACCTTCACTTTTGGTCGGCCATTTATCAGTGTTGGTCTGCCACACTAGAGGGGATTGCTCACCACTCGTTTGTAAAACTGGAAGAATTCGCACCACTGTTACTAGAACTACATGCTCTTCATGATGGACACACAGATTGCATAATGAAATGACTGCCTTTTGCAAGCACCAATCACCTTTAAAATTTCACCAATAATATTTTGTTACATCCAATTGAAGATTGATTTGTTATGGTTATATACAAGTGCAGTGTTTCACCCCTCAACTCTCAGGCTGAGCATGACAGAAAAACCATGCTATAGAGAGCAATGGCCTAAGGCTTATTAGCTTACCATTCCCTTAGCAGCATCTTAGGAGGAATGACTGCATTGTGCTCACTTACTTTTGAGCTGCTTACTGTAGGACTGCTTTGTTAACATTGTGTTGATAAACAATCTGTGAAATTCTCTGCTTCACTGATGAAGCTGTCAGTTGGCATTAGTAAATCTGCAAAGCTACCTATTTCACTCTTTAGCCAAGCTCAGTGGTGCTCTGCTGACACTGCTTGCTCAGACTCACCTTGTGACACTGAAACATCTGCCATTTTGCTATTAAAATCTAATTTGGAATAAAAGGGAAATTTTTATTAGCACACCCTTTCCTGCATTAGGAGGTCGCACACCGAGCTATGGATATATGACACCCTCACATGACCCTTCCCAGACTCCTCTTCATGGTGGTAGTGCCTGGGACCCCACCATATCAAATACCCCTGCTAGGTATGTAAGTATGCAGTCACATGTAGTTAGATAGATAGCTTATGCCCCAGGATATATGTAAGGGGAAAGAATCCTGTTAGTCTACTAATGAGGATTCATACCAGTTTGTAAATGGGCCACCGGTTTATAAACCCGTCATCCAATTTTTAACTCTTTGCACGCGGAAATGGTTTGTACATTACCGTTTATTAATGCGGAAATTAATGTTATCAGTCTGAAGTCAAAGTAGCAAGCGTTGCCTAGCAAGCCCTGGGCAGTGCCAGTGGCCTGATTTGCATAGACAGTGTGTAACTAGGCTGGACTAGTTTATCTAAATAGCTGATCACTGCTAGGTAAGCAATTTGTACTTGTTTGCGGTTTTACATCGTAGCTTACCAGTGATTCGAAATGGCGCCGATTTTCTCACTTGTTACCTATAGCCTTGACAGATTCAGCCAATTTCCAAGTTATCTAAAGGTAGTACTCCAACCTTGAGTGAAAACTGGAGGCTGTTTGCTCCCTGTGTTGAAGAAAAAACTTCGCGTTTAGCAGCCCTTGTTCAAATTCACGGTCACTCGCGAACTAGCACCGCCCCTTCCTGCCTTTTATGAGATCAACGTAAGTGGAAAGGTGTGGCCTAGACTTATTACTACTCAATAGACAGGGATTTACCCTAACTTCTTGTTTGGCTTTGCTATTGCACGGTTCTGCTTTTCCCAAGATCCCGTGCAGATTTATGTGCACTTCGCATAGGCTAAATTAATCATGTATGCATATAAATCTGCACTTCGCCTGCAAAGAGTTAAACCAGTTGGCCCGCTTTCAATTAAACGTGGCCCGAATGACATGAAAGCTGGCCGAACATTTACAGAAATGTACAAGCAAGGTGGTCTCACAAGCAAGGTGGTCTCGCAAGCGAGACCCAACCAACGCCAGCACAGATCGGATACTGAAAGCAATACGCGCTGGCATTGGTTGGGTCTGGCTTGTGTGACTAACAAATAGAGCTATGACTAACATGAAATAGAACTGACTTACCTCGTCCCCAGATTGTTTTTTGCAGCTTCTTTTCAGTGGCTTTTTTTGGCACATGTGAAAGACCATTGATCACATGCTTAAGGTGCTAAGCCGTCCAGCGCATGCGTGGGCCCGCTTTTTGACTGTGCATGCTGGCTTGCTGACCCGCCTTTTGAGTATTCTGGTGCATGTCCAGTGTTTCCAGTGGGGTGTGGTTGTAGAGCTTCTTTTTTTGGGTATCTTGGTAGATATTTGGACCTGCCTGTCCACATTGGGTTCATGTAGTCTTGAGCTCTCAGGTGCTCTTTCAGCTCTGTTCACAGGCTTGCCCCCAAAATAATCGTTATTGTGCTGCATAGTCCACTTATTTTTACCATTGAGGTAGTTCAATCTATTTTTACTGTAATCCACAGGACTGATGAGTGGAGTTCATATGACTCGTCAACCCCATCCCCAGCAGTGAGTGAAAGTGAATTACATTCTGCGCATATGTATACGCAACATGTGGTGGAAGGGAATGTTCATAGCTTCAATCTTCTCTAAACTATAGCAAGTCATCTACACATCACTACTCAATACTCATGCACAACTATTGTAGGCACATAGAAAGGGTACAAACTGCACAAACATACATCCCCTCCCCCTCTCCCTTATAAATAACAATTGCAAAAAGTCTTCATATGAAAATAAGTGCATGTAGTGATGGAATCCCCACAGGGGAACCTAACAAGGTAACAACACCACAAATACTTTTACATCATCCCCCCTACATCTTATTAATTTTCTATTTTATAAACTCACAACATAATTTATCCCTCATACACATCAAGATGCGCTACAGATTGGATACTGCTCACTGCATATCGTCTTTCATGCACAAGACAATTCACATCTGACATGCTTATTACCAACAACAAACAATTGCTACTGTTCATAATGCAAACAACCTTAGTCTCATTAGGAAACACTCTGGCTCCCTCTTTTCTAACAACTGCATTGACAATGACATTACTATTAACTATTTGAATATATGTAAGACAAGCAAACATCACTTTTGCATTAAATATTGGCAAAATGGCATAAGATATAGGAATGGAAATTTCATCCCTACATGTGCTTGTTTTCATTTGAAAGCATTTTTGCATTTTTCTAAATTAAGCTGGGCAGAATTTACTGCCAGTACTAAATATGTGGCAGTCCTGAGTGCAAATCAAACATTATTATTATTCCATTGCATATTATATTGCGTTCAAAGCACTATTATAGTACAGAACTTCCCTTAAGGGTGGGGCTCATATGTACTACGAGGACATTTTAAGCATCCTACGCAGCACATAATTATGATCCCTGCCTTAACTGACATAGAGTGGGGTGGGTGGAGTTTGTCATCACAGCATGGCTTAGGACCAGTTGCTCGCAATCTGAAATGGCAACGCCCTCATCTCTGTGTAACAGTTGGGAGTGTGAGAGGAATACGTGGAGGGTTTCCTTGATTAGCAAAGGGTTTTGGTGGCTTGATCTAGTACACTGGTTTCTTCTCACCGTATCAGGTGATGGTATCCCCAGGTGTGTTCTGCAATTGGCAATATTTAGTTTCCCCCTGTCTGGTAGCAGCTTTGTGTTCTTTGATTTAGGTCTCCAGCACTTGTTTTGTCTCTCCTATGTATACGCAACTGCAACTGCAAGGAATCTGGTACACCACACTGGACTGCTTCTCCAGCGGGTCCGTCATGCACATTTCGGTCTCGGAGTTAATTTACGCAAATAGTGGGTGGTGTACTTTAATTAGGGTGAATGTGAGCGAGCCCCACCTTGTGAGTTGAATGGCAGAATTTCACTGATATATGTGTGCATAAATGTTTATATATCGTACATTGTACAGACACTATGTTCACACTCTAGAGTAAGTTAGCAATCATCGGACGACAGGTATATTCGGACACTCAAACGCGGAGGGAAAACTGCGTAAACATTCGGCGATACCACAATACTGTAGCTGAGGTACGTGGTACCTGGTGTACCAAAAATGACGCCCGCGCATTGTTTCCTGTTGGCACTAGAAGCGATAAAATGGCCGTCCGAAAAACATCAATATTCGGAAAAGTGTATGTATTTTCAGACACTGTTGTTTGTGCCTTCTCTGAAGCTGCTTTTGGAGAGATTTTAGCATCGATACGATGCCCCAAGACCTCCCCAATTCGCAATATATTTTGGTAGCAGTAGCTGCTTTGAACACTCAGGGGCGCAGCTGAACATGGACCAGTCCGATTCGATCGATATCGGACGGTGAAATTTGTCATTTCTTTCTGTGTTGTCTCCAAACAAGTTGAAGTCTCCACCATATTAGCATCAGTAGAATCTACAGGCTCTTGGCTACATGCTGGTATTTGTCCGGTATTTGTGCGTTGAGTAGTTCTCGAGATATTGCACGATATCGTTTGAACTCACCTATTTATGCTGCACATAAATCAACCAGCGTAGTTTATGGAAAGAAGCATGAAATATATTTATACAAGAGCTCCGAACCCACCACACAATAAGGAAGACAAGCTACGGTGCAGAAGAGAACAAGAGAACGCTTGGTGTGTGGCAGAGACAGCCAAGCAAAGGCAGGAATGATTTACGAAGAAGAGGGAGAAACAGTCGTTGGGCCAGCAGCCCAGATAATTGGATTTTAACTTCAGTAGCGGAAGTCTACGGAGTGTGGAATTTGGCTACTAATCATCATGGCGCTTACTTCCTGTCTTTTCTACAGACCAGCTCTCTCCTGCAGGCACCAATTCAAGCCGGACTTGTGCCAGATTGTGTAGAAGAGACACTGTACTTCACAAATACCTACTTTTCATAAGCGATATACACAAACGACTGGCGTACGAGCGGCATCTGTCAACCTACCCCCCAAGAAGTTAAATTATCTGGGCCGCTGGCCCAACGACTGTGAATAAATCTTAGGTTCTCCTGTTCAAGATAGAAGGCCTAAAACACACGTCTTCAACTGAAAACAATTTTTCAATCTGCAGATCTTTCGTCTGGTGTACCAAAACTTCAGCACCAAAGTTCTCATGACAGGCCTTGTCTTCAACCTGCATCAACTGTTGGCGGAGAGTTGGCACTGAGCAGAAGGTGGTTCAGACGTTGATTTGTCTGCATATTTGTTGCATATCTTCACTCAGGCCTGCAATGTAGTGTGTGCCATTGAAAGAGCCTCACCACTATCTGTCATTGTTGCTCGAAGAGTGTAAACCTCCACAGCATCCTTGTGGCAAACACTAGCTTGATGATGACAAAAGACAATGAAAGCACATACAGTGCAAAACCCGGCGTTTGATGCGTGTTTTGGTTCATTGAGTGAAATGAAAATGTTCAACTTTAAGTGCTATAACTGGCAATAACCCTGTCATTATGCTCTTATGTAATGTTATTATGCTGACATGGGAAAGCATAGCTATGCCAGTATAACGTCCCAAGGTGTATAGCGCGGTGTGAGGATTACATAAATAAACATCCTCCACGTTATTTGTAACTGGGTTAACTAGCTAGCTAGCTAGCTTAAAGCTAGAACCTGAGCAAATGTGCGAGCAGCAGGAATGCAATATGCATAGGACGCGCGCGCGCGCGTGTGCATAAACATGTATGTATCACGTGTGCCAGCATAGTGCCAGGTCAGCAGATACACACCGATGAAAGCCAAGAAGCTTTCGAGGATAGTGGCTATTTTAGTAAGATCAGTGACAAGTCAGCTGTGTTATAGGAGCTATCGCTATCCCTACACACTAGTCTGTCTCTCTTGTCCATCGAGAGCTTGTCATCATCGTCAAGAAGCCAGGAAGGCAGTGGTGGTCAGAAAATCACGCCAGAACTTTTGAACGAAGCGTTTTCAGCGAAAGCCACACGACTAAAATCTTGAAAACGCCATAAACAACCCTATGACACCACACTTGAGACGTATAAACGAGGTATGTAGCTGCTAGCATGGTAACAGACAGACACACACACACACACAAAACGACTACTGTAACCCTACGGCGCATGCGCGCCGAGGGTTAATAATGGCCAGCTTCCACTTGTGGAATCCTCACATCAAAAATGCATCTTCAGTTCCTTAAAAGCTTTCACACACACGACAAAGCACACGGTCATCATTTTTGCGGTGGAGTAACCATGACCATTTGGTAAACCAGTTTGCTTCCTTTTACAACCACCTGTTTACCAAAGCCTCTCCCAGGGGATTTAAAACTGTACTGGCTGATGAGGCTTGGCAGAAACACTTGGATACTGAACAGTGGATTGCTTCAACAGTACCATGCTACTAGTCAGAGTAAATTGTTAATGCACAGAAACAGAGTTCCAGTAAAATGGTCAGGCCAGTGCCCTAGCAGCCTGGGCTGCTGTAGCAACCCTGAAATGAAGACTTGTAGAAAATCATGAAGGAGGCCAGCTACAATTTTTTTTTGTCAAAACACTCAACAGCTTGAAGATGATGATCCCATTGATAGCATTGATGTGACTATGAAGACTCTGTGAATTTCCCTGAACTGTTTAGCATGTTATCTTTTTATTGTATTGCTGTTCCATGTAGCTACAGATAGTTTTTTGGAAACAGTGATGGTGAAATGAAACAAGCGAAACCAAACCAAAACCAGAAACCATGCTGGACCAGGGATCGAGACCAGTAAGAGTCTCTGAACTTTCCTGACATGCAGTGCTATCTGTACGTGGAGTTGTTTAGTACCTGCAACCCTGGAGCAGGGCATTTAGGACACGCCCCATTGCTAGAGCTGAGAAGCGTGTGAACTTGCATCCATGGATGATAGCACATTGAGCCGGGACCACGGAAGGGGTGACGGTTGCATGGGAACTAAAAGTGTTGCCAGGACGTATGAACACGCCACCTTGAAAATCTGGCTGCATTCTTTACATATGCACTCATTGGTCATCTAAGTTAGACTCTACTTGACTAGTATGTAGTAGCCTCGTTCCCAGTCCTCCACCGTTTTCGTTCGTCGGTTTGCGTTCAGTATATTACACGGAAGTGGAAGAGCGGGGGAGCCCTGGAACACCTATCACGTGAATGACGTCAGGTGGACGCGAGGTGGATGTAGGGGGGGCGGTGCCCGACTACAAGTACGGGAGGCTGTCTTTTCACCCAATCCCATGTGGTACCGCCCTAATTGGTCATGTGACTTCCGGTGCAACATGCACGGCCTACAGTAGTCTCGCAGGCCAGACTCTCACGCGAGAGTCTGGCCCGCGAGACTAGGCCTACAGTGAAGTCGGATCGGGCGAGTCACTCTCACTAAGCACTCTTGCCTACGTCAGTCTCACGGTGGACCTAGGCTAGACTCTTGCAGCATGGGACTAGCTAGATGACTTCTTTTAGCGTTAGTAGCTACATGATGTTATAACTACCAAAGTAGCCTGCCTGCATAGATCTAGGGTAAGGCTGATACTACTTGTTTTACTGTTCAGCTGAAATTCAACCATGCATGTTGCTGCAAATTATAACTGATTGTAAAATTTGACCAACCATACTTACAAAAAAAATAACATCCTTACAACCAGGCCTTCTAATCATGCATTAATTTCTTGTAGTATGCCTGACAAGCACTGGAGTAAGAAGGACTGAGGCTAACAAAATTGACTAGGTACAAAAATGACTACATACAACACAACAGCATTGAGTTCTTGCATGTAAGCATCATATATTATGTCCTCACGTGGGAGGATACGACAGGCAGATCTTGAATGAAGCTTCTGCACTTCTGCAAAGAGAAATATGGAAACAGTTCCCTATCAACTCCTGGACACTTGTCATAACAGGACACCTGTGATACATACCAAAATATAAGTAGTAAAGTCATGTGCATAGGATTAAGTTATTCCAACTGGGCGGATGGATAATTAGCCATGGCTACTATTTGAGGGTGGTGTCTGACCAACAGTCGACAGTATGCATGATGTTATGAGGAGGGGGAGAGGGGGGTCACTAGTCTCGTACTCAGACCCCTTTCGGAAAAGTCGAGAAGGGGTCTGGCAACACCATAAGATTGGCAAGAGATCGTGAAGCTGAAACCGCTAGAGCTACGCGTGTTATTGTCCAAACAGTAATTACTCCCAATTGTAGGAACAGAACGGTTTGATCAGCCACAGTTTAAGCGTAGAATGTGTTTCTCGCCGTTCAAGCCACATCTGCTGCTCTCTTCGCAACAATATCTATGCTGTGGAAACGTAACCATGGCTTACCCTAGGTGATCGGAAGACTGATGAATGTATCTCTTCCAGAAGCGAAAGCTTCTGCTACCTCCCTTTGCTTCAGCAACAACTTTTTATTTGATCACGCACCAATTAACGTGACGTGACATAACTGAACTCAGCAATCTGATTGGCGCACACTGTACAGACTGCGTGAACAAAGCAATGTATGGCTGTGTTGCCAGACCCCTTATTGATTTTTCCGAAAGCAGTCTGGGCACGAGACTAGGGGATCACGTCACAGTGATGTTACTTTGGAAAAAATAGTTTGTACATAGCTGTTCCCTTAGAAGGGCCTTATGCTAATTACGTTCACGTTTCTGTCAGCATTTTACTTTCATTTGCTCTTACTACTTATAAACCACTTGTGTGATGTGATGACGACACACTTTAGCACAAAGGCACACCCAGTCGCCCTCTAACAGTGCTATGAAATGCTCCCTTTCCTTCTTGCCACACTCAGAATCTATCAGGAGGTTTGGAGAGCTGACAAAAGTGGCCAGATGTGGTAAGAAGTTAGCCTCGTTCCATTCCCACCGTCCAGTTTTATGATCACCTGCAAGAGACCAAAAACTGGATGGTGGGAAGGCCTGGGAACAAGGCTAGTAAGAAGTCTCTTGTATTCATACACAAGAGACTTCTTACAACATCTGGCCACTTTCATCCTTCAATGTCCCCATCCCAGCTACCCTCTCTCATTTATACGTACATGACTAAATATCACTAAATCTATAAAGCTATCTTACCTGTCAAGGGGAACACGCACCTTCTGCCTTTCGCAAGCGCAATGTCAACACATAATTTTGTAGAATTCATCAATGACCTTTCGTCCTAACAGACCTATCACATGATCCGCATGGGATTGGGTGAAAAGACAGTCTCCCCTACAAGTACGGGCGCAATAAACCTGGGAGCGAGTTTCTTACCGGTCAAGCGGAGTACTCACGATTTTGTGAACGTCTGGGGTCTTGCCTGGCGATAGAGCACTCGATGATGAAGTCTAGTACGTTATTTCATGTACCGTATTTTTTCAAATAAAGTGATCTAGCGCAAGAAATTCAACTCTGGGAAATTGTGGGTGGATCCAACTTAGCGCAAGCCGCCACTAGTTGAGTTGATCCAATTTACCGCAATACCAGGAATGAAGCCTCTCAGTTGTCCCTATTTTGTGGTGACAAAGGGCGGTCAAGAACAATTTCCAGGAAAAAGAGCTACATGAGCTACCGTATTTCTTTGATCAGACGCCGCGGCTACTCGCTGCACGTTTCTATGTGGCTACTATTCGAGGGCGGCGTGTATTTCATTGGAAAGCCCACAGACATCAATAACGGCTGGATAAGGTACGTGCGAGCGATACAGCGACGACTGTTAGATGCTAGCAGTAGTACACGCAACCTCTCAGTTCTGCTGTCAGCCATGGAAAAGAGTTGTACAACACGAACAGCCCTAGCTCTAGCCCGGTGACCGTCGTCAGAATTATTCGCATACGTGTGCGTGCGCCGCGTATAGTTGCTGCGCTACCGTGTTCGAGGGGGACGTCTAGTCAAAGAAATACGGTATTCCATAAATGTTCCACTTTGGAATTTGTAAGACTTCTAACGCAAGAAATTCTTCAATTCCTGGAATTTATGGGTGGATCTAACTCAGCGCATGCCCACTCAAGTTATTTAATTTGCATGCGTTTTATTCGAATAAAGACGGTATTTGAATGCAGACCTACGTCCACCTCGTGTCCACCTGACGTCATTCACGTGATAGGTGTTCCCAAGCCTTCCCCTTTTTTCGCACGCTTCCGTGTATTATACTGAACACAAACCGACGAACGAAAACGGGGGAGGCCTGGGAACGAGGCTATGTATGTAGATCTTCCAGCTAAGTCAAACTGCTTTTTGAAGCACTAGTGAGCCACTCATTCATTGCATAGTTTTAGGACAACATGTGGTCTTGTTTCAGCCCCAGATTGTACTTTTCGTTCCCACTAGTAACTCAGTATGAGACTAGGCAACCTTTGACCTCTACTGCAGGACTTGCCTTGTATTCATAGCTCTTCAACAGTAGCAGTGGTAACCACACAGTTGTGCGCTGTTTTGGCAAAGAACAGGAAGGGCATGGCTGGGTGTTGTTTCCAGTTTTGTTTCACCATTTCTGTTCCTGATTGCAGCTTGCTGTAGATAGTTTGCTCCCAGTTCAAAGTATATTTGGCTTCATTCTAGAAAGCGTACTCTCGTGCCTGAATGTCTTTTCGGTGTGCTTTCATCAGGATACACATACCCCACTGTACCAAGCTCACAGGCACCACAAGCAGAAGAAGTAACAACAAAAGACTATAATTCAATGATTTACCCTCATCAACACCATATTCCACCCATAATGGATGATCTGATAGAATGACGCTTTCGACAACCTGTTGGTCTAGTTTATTTACCAATAGAAACAAGACAAGCTTTGCTACTTTCTCTGAAAGCACAAAAAGCAATGGAGGTATTTGGTCTTCAGCAGAGTACTTGATGAAGTATCCAAGTACCTGCAGAAACAACACAAACAGGGCTTCATTTATAAAAATGGTCAAGAGGGGGCAAAAGTTGCATATTAAAGATGACTGTTTCCAACACTAACCTCTGTTAATACAATTTTTTCAAGTGCTATCTACTAGTAAAAATGTAGAGGCGAACCTGAGTGTTCCACATCAAAATGTACCTCTTCCTCCCCACTCCTAAAGTTACAAAAAAAGTGGAGGTGGAGGGACGTACCTGGGCCACAGGGTGGTGAAAGTTCTTGTGGTTTGTGGTTTTTGTCTCTATCAAAACGGCAGAAGTCTGTTTCCTAACTGTGTGTATGACGTAGTCGCACCTAGGTTGCTTGTTTTTCCACCAGAAGTGTGTGGAGACTTATGCACAGATTGACCACTTGTTGAGGGAGAATTTGGTGGGGTCGTTTGTTCGCTTTCGCTTTTGGACTAGTTGACAGTCTCCTCAAGACAATAGAATATGCACGGGTGATATAATTCAGCAAACTGCAACAAAAGCAGCTATTCACAGATATTGGCACACACCTTCAGATCCCAAACTTCACAGAATAACATCATAATGGGGTCAGCAATTGCAAATCAAAGTCCTGCTTCATTATCAATACCAGTCCTGAGAACTCTCAGGTTCGGATAAATATGTGTTTCACATTGTTTAATAGCTGGAAGAACACATCTCTGAAGGACATCTGCTGTAGCGATTCTGAAATCATGGAAATAAAGTCAGACATTTGTCCTACACCAATTACAGTCTCCAGTGCCTTCTTTTTGAAGTGACAAGATGCATCATCATCATCAAGTTTAAGTTCAGAGTCAAGTATTGGTTTGTTGTTTCATTTTCGCTTTCGCAACAATGTAGTTGGTACTACAATTGAGCAGTCGGGACATTCTAGCTTCTGTTTGGGTGACTCGACACACTTTTTTAGAAGGATATCCTCAGTATGATGTATTTCAGGTGAGCTATTAATCTGGAGACAGAGAGGAAGGGCAGAGACTGGCAATTCTTTGTTGTACCCTTCCATGCCCACCCAATAATAGCTGCTCACACATAAAAAATGTCATCACACATACAACATAACTGACACTTCTGGTTTCTTATGCTAAATTGGATTAATGTAGTAAATTAAGGCTCTGGCTTACTTTCACCTGGATTAAACATAAGATTGGATCCTACAGAGTATTAGAAGTAGTTATATTAACACTAGATATCGGCAGTAGACATTTCCAAGGCTATTCCCTCCCATTCAGTGAAAAGAGACTGGGACTGAGACTAGTGGTTATAGATTGCAATTGCACCTATTTCTATCTATTTTCTATCGATCTTTTTTTGATCATGAATTTGTCTTTATCTGTAAATGTCCATGTCTGTTGCATGACCCCACCCCTTATTGTACATACAGAGCTACACAAATCCAGCCACCCCTGGTGGTGCCAGCTATGAGGCACCAAGTCCACTGATGCCTGAGTCCCCTCAAAGTGGTAGCTCCCACTACAGTGGGCAATACAGAACACACACTCCAATGTATTCAGACTACATGACTCCTTCACCTGGTGTCAGTCCCTTGACACCCGGCGGGCCAGACTATAGCCCCAGGACCCCTGGCAGTCCAATGGAAACAGGTGAAATGGAATGCTAATATATTAATGTACAGTAATGTGAAGCCCCAATGGCAGCAGACTACCTTATATTATGTGTAGTGGAGCAAGTAAACACCCTAAACGTCTTAGTTGGGCCCAAGAAGTATAAGTATATGCTACATAGATCACTGGGAGGGTCTGCCAAAAGGACTTGGTACATGGCCATTATTGGTACATTTTCATTCTGTGAGGTTCTCCTCCTGGTCTTGTGGAACACGGTCAAGCAAGCTACTTTGAAGTTGGTTAGCCTTGTTTCCAGGCTCTCATGCCGGGGAGGAGAGTGAAGGAGGGCCTGGTACACATTGTTCATGCATGTGCCAAGTTCGCTTGATAATCTAGCTGCATACAGCCAATTTTTGTTTTAGGAACTTACCTGCTGAAAGGCCACGCTGTAGGATGTCTCCTTGTGAGTCACATTCTGTTGGTTTTCAAGTCAGAAAGAAGATTTTGTTGATGGTAATGGTCAGCATTGGTTTGCTCAAAGTGATCAGTAAACTTCAATCAGTCATGTGCCACATCGTTAATGGACAAAGCATGAATGGTTCATGCAAGGATGAGCTGAGTGCTTTCATCGCTTCCTCATTGTCGTTCACACAGAGTGTGATTTGTGGCACAGTCATCTTTCACACGAGAGATGTCAGCTGTAACGTTAGTGTAACAATAGATTTACAGAAATTCCCAAAAACTTTGGCGGAACTGAGCATGTAGAAACAGTTGTATACCAGGCTCTCTTTTCTCCACCCACACATAAGAGCCTGGGAATGAGGCTAATAGACAGTTAGATTATTAAGGATAGTCCACAATAGTCCAGTGTTTATGGACTCCTTGTGCAATGTATTTACACTTTTACATGTGACCTACTCAGGGTGCTTCAATGCTTGTCTAGTAGATAAAGCAGTAACACGAATGAATGGTCTAGGGCTCTATCCCATCCCAGGTTCAGATGAGATGCCTCTCACAGACATTGAAGTAGCTGTTAAGGACAACTATCATGTAAGTACTCACTCTGGGCATTATTTGGTTCAAGTTTATTACCCCACGACACATACGCGAAGAGGTTAAGCAATCAGTTTTGTCCATCTCTGTGTTTAATGAAAATTTTTGTACTGAGCAAATTTACTGGGTTAAACAGTTGCAGTACATGGCGTTAACATTGCAATCTAAAACAAATAGTGTATGTGTACCTGATAGAGACCCAAAGCAGTTCAATTCTCAGCTTCTCCAACTTTTTTCTATTTAGCATTAGTATTGTCCACCATTTTGATACTGTCAACAGTGTGGATACGATGGAGGCCGGCCATATATGGACTCCAAGCACGTGTTCATGTTCACTGCCTTGTTACCCTGTGCACATGCACAAGGGATAAAGAGATTGGTCGTGTCCGTCTGTCGTAGCTGTTGTCTGTCAGCACAAAGAATGTCCGTCCTCCAGATCCAGGCTATTCTATTAGTGTAAGTATCTAAAAAATCTGCTTTGTCTGTGCTGCTTCTTGCTAGATAGATTGCTAGATAGATAGACTCTACAAGTGCTTAAAATTCTGTCTTGAGATGGCATCCGCAGGCACACTATCGACCACACCCAGATACCTGGCCACATGGTTAGACACCACCGACTTAGTAGTTGCTTTCACGTTTGCACATGTACGTAGTTGGCCAACATTACCAATTTCTATAAGCATTGTGGTAGATTATGACGTGTGACTCTTTAGTCTAATTTGCATAACCTTTCTTTAATCAAAAATTATTTAGGAGAGCCAATGTGCCGGCAAGGTGGGTGTGGTACGTGCCATAGTGAACAGAATGGCCAGTGTGTACCTCTATGATGATGGCCAGGAGGTGGATGTACCCTGCCGCTATGTTGAGCCGACTCCACCCAATAAGTACGACAAGGTAAGAATTAGCACACTGTTGAATCTTCCTCTTCACTCTTTTTCTAATATGGCTCTTAGCCTATAATTGCAGCATATGTTTCCTAGATAATAGTATCACAATATTAGTGTTGTAGCCAGCTGTACAACCTGAAAAGTGGGAGTAGGCCTTTTAAACTACTCAGGGCAGTGACATACCTGGAAATCAATGGATATTAGGTGTGGCGCAGTCCTTACAAATTGCCTTCATATCAAAAGTTATGAATTAGGGTGTCTACAGTAAAATCTTATCAGTAATGTGAACCTGTAACTGGTATTTGATTATTGACCAATTTTCAGGTTCATTCTTGCACTTGATATTGATTGTTGCATGGGAGTGTAAGTGTAACCGAAGTTCAGTTATGTGGTTAGAATTACGGGAATATACGGAATCTAATTAACACGTTGCAGAGGTACAAATGTAAACGTAGTAGGTGAGAGGGTCATTATTTTCCCATATGCTTCTCTGGATTAAAAGTTGCTGCACTAGAGGCTACCACATAATTTGATGTACACAAGAATTTCATATAGAGGTGGTTACATAGAAGATCCCACAAGATCACGGAGTTGTCAAAATTGGGATTTCAAGGCAATAAGTGCAATGAGCGAATTGAAGCAACATCTAGGCCTGACTTATGTTAGACAGAAAGATGTGGATCCTTGATTGTGGATCATCACTACATGGCTATATACCTGAACCTACCACTGAGTTAAAATACAATGGCAAACTGCCTACTGTATAGCAGGAAACTTTAGCAGGAGAAAACTTTCATGAATTGGTGGAAAATAAGATTTTCGCAAAGACAACTTCAGCGGATTGCTCGCTGGTGCTGCCACACCCCCGCGAATAGCCACAAAACCTTGAAATTTGTGAAAGTCTTTTTCCTCGAAAGTTTCGCACTATACGGTATTAACTGGGACTCAGATGTTGTAAGTTCACTGAAAATGGCCAGCCTAGTTCTCATAACCTCGTTCCCAGGCCCGCGCCCAGCTTCCCGTTGCTTGCAGTACGGTTAAGCGGGAGAGGGCCTGGTACATTTCCTCACATGAGTGATGTCACGGACAGGGCAAATTATGCGAACGTGGGCGTCATGTAAACTTCGCTCGCACGCACGCACTGGAGCGCGACTATTCCGAGTCGAAAGATAGCAGCGCACGAAGGTGCTTTTATGTCGCTATTCATGAGACAGTCGGGAGGACAGAGAGTTTTACCAAGCCAAAACAGTGAAGACACACACCAGCAATCAGTGAGCAATTTAGTCGTGCTTGCCCACGTTCAATTAAAGTCTTTCTACCGCCTTTCTGCCTGTGACGTCACTCACGTGAGGAAATGTACCAGGCCCTCTCCCGCTTAATTAACCGTACTGCAAGCGACGGGAAGCTGGGCGTGGGCCTGGGAACGAGGCTATAGTTCTCAGGCATCCACTGTTTCACTCTTCAGTTTATATTCACAATCCTAGCGGAACACACAAGTGGAAGGGAGCATTTATCATGTGAACTACATCCGGTATATTTCTTACTGAGTTCAACCATGTAGTCACCTAGAGTTCTGTCAGGCAGAGGAAAACCCATGAGGTCTATTGCATACGTTAAACTTGGCTCTCCCCCAACTATGTCTAACTCGTGTCTACCTTACATATTTTTGATGATGATTGTCTTCCCCACTTTTGTTGCTCTTCAATTTTTATGAATGCAAACTGAAGAGTGCCTCTTCCACTTGCATGTATTACAACACGAACCGAAGTGTTGACAATGGAGTCATGGGAAAGCTAACAAATTGTAGCTGTAAGTAGTTCGTAACCTGATATCCTCTTAGACATAGATTTTCATAAACAAACGTTTGTAAATCTATGCAGCCTGCCAGGGAAGCTACTTACTACTTTTAGTTACTACTGCATCCCTGGTATATGCTTCTAGATTGAAGAACCATGATACCAAGTGTGGTACTAGTTTAGGATTATAGAGAGATTTTGAAGCGGAAATGTAGAAAGTGAATAAGCTGACAGTCACTGGGAATCAAACCAATGCAAGATACCTAGCTTGAGCTGCCAGTACTCTGCCAGTGAGTTACAACAACTGGACAACCACCCATTCTCACAATCTTCTCTAGATGCACTGCACATATGGTACTGAATGCCTCAGTCACACACCCAGCAGCCACTTAAGTATGTGCCATCAGAACTCACTTTTGGTTAATTCATGCTTGGTTTTTGGTCTGGCTATGTTAGTTACCCAGGCTTGCTCTTTTCTGTTCATTTCTGGACCCTGTTTCTGTTTCTACATTTATATTTCCTAGGGTGAAGTATCTAGCACTGTAAACCTGAAGAAGGCCCTTCAACCCCTAAATGTTGCAGTGGTACGAAGTTTTGAGCATACAGTAATGTCGTGATTGCAAATACTTACTGTTAACATACCCACACAATTCATGGCTCAAGAGATGGGTTGTTGTAGATTCAGACTGATGTCCGTAAGTACTTGCATGATACTTTGTTTCCGTAGTATGAGTTATCCTGTAATTACCCCACACACCACACACATGTACACACACACATGTACTTTCACAGGTGAAAGGTATCACTGGTCCAAGTAGGGGTCTTATTGGTACTTTGATCAACATTGATGAGGGTGATGGAATAGTCAAACTTGATGCCGACTCAGCACTGAAGATCATCAGCCTGAACCAGTTAGCTAGATATGTAGCTAAGCCAAACTGATTGCTACTATAACTGCTATTGACTGCTTACTGAAGTATTACATAGCCATAGTGCTCATTATGAAAATCTTGTTACATTGCAAGCACACATTCTATATAAGTGTATGCTCATAATTATACCCAAACATTCAAACCAAGTCTGTAAAGGAATCACGTAATCATTATAATTCACAGACCATAGGAAACATTGGATATCCAAGCTTTCCTTCACTAGCTACACCCTCATCCCTGTGCTGCGGGCTAATACATGCGTAACGCGCGACTATATAAGCAGGTGAAGGAGTTCCTTACTATTCACTACTTATGGGTCCTTTTTATGTACGAAGTTCCCTATACTATATGGGTCTTTTTTATGTACAAAGCCTCCTATATATATGGGTCCATCTTATGTATTGCTCCACCCATTCTACATAAGATGGTCCCTATATATATACAATGTCATACGTACTATTATGGGTCCATCTTATGTACACTGATTTTTGTGGGGTCTTACTCCTGTACATAAGATGGTCCCTATATATATAGTGTCATACGTACTATTATGGGTCCATCTTATGTAGACCAATTATTGTGGGGTCTTACTACTGTACATAAGACGGTCCCTATATATATAGTGTCATACGTACTATTATGGGTCCATCTTATGTAGACCAATTATTGTGGGGTCTTACTCCTGTACATAAGATGGTCCTTATATATACAGTGTCATACGTACTATTATGGGTCCATCTTATGTACACCGATTATTGTGGGGTCTTACTCCTGTACATAAGATGGCCCCTATAATATATAGTGTCATACGTACTATTATGGGTCCATCTTATGTACACTGATTATTGTGGGGTCTTACTCCTGTACATAGATGGTCCGTAAATATATAATACATACAGCAGGCCCGTAGGCAGGGGGGATTCGAGGGGGTTCGCTCGAACCCCCCTTTTGACCTCCAAAAGATTTTCTTAACTGTACATTTTAAGTGTCCTACTGTTTGAAAATGGTCCACTAGTCTCGCTGCTATAGAGAACCACCGCTGTCCAAACGAGTCTGGTTGCAGCTATGCGAGTTTGTTCGGGAGGACCAGCGCGGAACGCGCGCGGAAGCTGTTTACGCCGCTACGTTGAAAGGACGCGCGTAAATACGTGCGTAAATAAATCGCTAGTTCTGGCGCGAGAGTTGTCCTTCTAGTGATGTCCCCCCATCTGCTGTCCTGCCAACCTTAGTACCTTCTCTCGTGGAAATTCAAAGTCAGCTGGCTTAGCAAATGCATACATGGACAGCCAAAAATTGGATGCAATACTCCGCGAGCCATGTAGCTACTACGGCTCTGCTTCTGTCCCAAAATGGCCTCAGAAGCAATCTCAGAGCATCTAATTTCAAAAAATTTCCTGGGGGAGCATGCCCCCAGACCCCCCTAGTCTTGCATACTTATGTATGCATACATACCAATCAGACATCCATGTAACCCCCCTTCGAAAAATCCTGGCTACGGGCCTGTACAGTAAGTGCAAACTAGCTATCTTAACATGAAGATACTTTTGCTATGGCCAAAAGTGTTGACACCTCATGACCACACAAACTTCATCCTGATTTGTAGCTCTGGAACTTTGTAATAGATAATGTGCGCTAGGAGTGCATTACGTGATTTACGCGCACGAGGGGTGTGGTCGAGAGGCCCGATACAGCACGAGGCGAAGCCGAGTGCTGTATCAGGCCTCGAGACCACAGCCCGAGTGCGCGTAAACACGTAATGCACGAACTACCGCACATTATATGTTTTATTGTGACATTACGCTATTTTTGTGCTCTGCGCGACGTACATGTGTATATGCACACATTAATATTGTTGCTGTGTGACGTCACGATTCTGCACGGTTGCCATAGTGTTGCTATGCGTATCTATGCAGCAATTTGAATCATGCTAGCCGAACCAGAGCAGGGATGGTGATTGTCTGTCCCGTTGTTTCTCCAGCGATTCTCCAGCAAGTATAGAGAACCTACCGCCATGTACTAACCCCGACTTTGACCTGGGAATGAGCGAGTTTTTCATGACTCAATCATCATCGGCTAACGAAAGCCAGGTGGGAATGAAGAGGTGTGCGACTAGTTGCGAGATGGACGAGTCGATACGACTTCGTTTGAGTCTTCAAAAGAATCGAAAGCCTACTCAAAAGCGTTTTTCGTCTGTAACGT
This sequence comes from Agelas oroides, assembly GCA_949130485.1. Taxonomy (NCBI): domain Eukaryota; kingdom Metazoa; phylum Porifera; class Demospongiae; order Agelasida; family Agelasidae; genus Agelas; species Agelas oroides. The sequence continues at coordinate 7,919,740 of OX422184.1, read as the reverse complement.
GCGAGGAGGTTAAGGAGGCGGCAAAAGGAGTCGTGCCAGCAAATACCAAGAGTAGCAACGAGTGGGCTCTCAAAAACCTTCGTGCTTGGGTTAGTGATCGCAATGCTCGCATGTCTGATGAGGCTGTTCCAGATGATTTACTTGCGTGCGAAGATGCTGACATTTTATGCACGTGGATGTGCTGTTTTGTGCAAGAGACGCGCAAAGAGAACGGAGAGAACTACCCACCAAGCACTCTGCGTCTACTACTAGCAGCTTTTCAGCGAATCCTTTGCATGAACAAGGTGCCATTCAACCTGTTTGATAAGAGCGATCTCCGTTTTCGTGATTTGCAGAATACGTTGATAGTGTTTGCGTGACTGTGATGAGGGTCATGTTGGGGAGAAGGCAGGCAAAGCTGCAGTCATTGGAGAAGTACAGAAAGTTATGCCAACCATTAGTGGGACGCACACTAACTGTACCTTCAACTTGAGCTGTTTTGCTGTCATGTATTTAGGTGATGCTTTTTCCCTACTGTACTGTATGCGTGATATTGTCCGTTCGTTATCATTCGTACTGCATGGTTTGCATAATACGTAATTAAGTGAACAGGCGGGACTTTTGATCCGCCCACGCAAGTCACAATAAGTAGCTATAAAGGCTAAGGTAGGTACACTGGTATTAGCTACAAGTTTGTGGTAGCAGTTTACCAATCAAGCATAGCCATGCATACTATGCTACAAGTCACTCACGCTTCAGTGAGGTGTGCACTTAGCTACTGGCTTGGTGCACTGCAGCACATTTTGTGCATCCACAACGCTTTTGATGGTAATGGCACTTCTTTACAACACCAAGTGACATCTCTCAAAAGGCTTTGCGTGGTCTTCTTAGCTTACTCTATATATTTACGAACCATCTTATGTAGCCACAGGAGTAAGACCCCACAATAATTGGTGTACATAAGATGGACCCATAATAGTACGTATGACACTGTATATATATAGGGACCGTCTTATGTACAGGAGTAAGACCCCACAATAATTGGTGTACATAAGTGGACCCATAATAGTACATATGACACTATATATATAGGGACCGTCTTATGTACAGGAGTAAGACCCCACAATAATTGGTCTACATAAGGTGGACCCATAATAGTACGTATGACACTATATATATAGCGACCATCTTATGTACAGGAGTAAGACCCCACAATAATCAGTGTACATAAGGTGGACCCATAATAGTATGTATGACATTGTATATATATAGGGACCATCTTATGTAGAATGGGTGGAGCAATACATAAGATGGACCCATATATATAGGAGGCTTTGTACATAAAAAAGACCCATATAGTATAGGGAACTTCGTACATAAAAAAGACCCATAAGTAGTAGTACATAAAAAAGACCCATATAGTATAGGGATCAGTTTACATAAAAAAGACCCTTATAGTATAGGGATCTTTTTCTACATAAAGTATATTGATACCAACCCAAACAAGCCTCTAAACTTTCAACTCTCCGCTTGCACTTCGCACATATGAGATTCGGTAAGCCTTCGTCATCATTCAACGTCAGAGCGCTTATCCTTGATGCTAGTCTTTCCTGGCTAGCTTTTTTTTACCAAACAATGCTACTCTATGGTGGCTATAAGCCACAGATGATCCGCAAAGGAGGCACACCGATGCCATTTTCGCTATCATGACTGGGCCAGAGCACACGCCCCTAATTAGTGTAAACGTCATAAACGTGAGTAACGCCAATTAACCGGAAGAGCATCAGTGTGCAGGCGCTCTTCGCGCTGGGTACCAGGCTACACAAAACTCTGAAATCTTAGGCCTACTTAAGGTGGTACAGAATCTTGTATTTTCATGGTCGACAAAGCTGGAATCCAAGCTGATACACTTCGAACAGTCACTTTTGGGAGTCTTCAACCGTTCACTGTCCGTAAAATTAGGGGATTTTCCCCGTTTCCTGTCGGCATTGCCATCCAATAAGGTCGTTAATACTTACACGTTGTTTGATGCCCCCTCACATGATATGTGTGGATATGTGTGGGTGGAGTGTGCATTGCGCATGCGTAGTGTAGTATGGCACTTGTATGACGGTTAAGGTGTACACATTAGACGGGAAAGCGTGCATGGTAGTTCGACGTTGCATGTAGTCTAATGGTTGGGCTCAGTGTACAGGTTAGGGTTAGGGCTAGGGACAGGAAATAGGTTTTATTCCTTTTTATTTCTGCTTTAAGGTGGCAGCGAACCCTGTGTTTTCAAGGTCAACAAACCTGGAATCCAAGCTGATAGAATTCTTTGTCTTTGTAAACTGTTAGCACACAGTCCGTTTTGGGAGTCTTCAACCGTTCACTGTCCGTAAAATTGGGGATTTCCCCCAATTCCTGTCGGCATTGGCATCCAATAATCAGTTTATAATTAAGTTAGTTAAGATGTGGCCTGGCGGAACCTGGTCAATACTTTGAAGATAAGCTTAGATCGACTTCAAAAAAAAAACAAAAAAAAACAGGAGTTTTAGTAGAGTGCTGTAGTGTCAGCTGTGAATAGTGCGTAATGCCTGCTTGTGAAAGCTAGCTTGTGTCTAGAAGCAGCAGAAAGGCCACAGTGGCCAAGACTGTACTCACTGTGTAGGCCCAGGTCTTGCGATCGTATGCCAAGCCTAGTAGGTGACTGTGGCCCCCGTAAATATGGGCATCCCAGGGTTCCCATTTTCACATGATTTTAGGGACCCCGTCGTGATTATAGGAACCCCCTTTAGCACGCAAACGGCTGATGATGGACTGTGCGTACGATACTGGCGGATACAGTCGATATGTCAGGTGCAGAATGGACAAGTATAAGTGCCCAATTCAGGTAGTATAGATCATATACCCAGACAGATGGAAGGTTCGTGCTAGAAATTGAAGATTGAGGGATTAGTAAGAGTTGCACTCTGACCATCGAGCAAGGTGCTGATAGAAGATTCTCATTCACAGTTGCCATTTACAACTACTTTCACAATCAGCAGTACAAAGAGGCTGCATCAGTTTCAAGACTAGTAGTGGAACTAGGATAAGCTCACAGAGCAAAGGAAGAGAATCATAATTATAGCAAGTATTTAAGTGCATCAATCTACCTTCTGATCTAATGTACCTGACATACAGTTGGTATTGTTCAACATGCATGTAGCTAACATTTCATTTCATTTTTGTACACATGGCAGGATGTTTTGAAGTCATCTAGCAGCGCGGTTTGTGTACTGAATATACATTAGTTACGAAGTTTATTTTCATGTAAGTCAAGACTGTACCCAGATGCCTACATTTACGTGTAAAGTTTTACCGAATGCATAATATACCTATTTTTACATAGGGATACCTGTACTTATAGGCAAATTCCCAGTATTTGCATGGGATACCTTCTTTTACATAGGGACGCCTACACTCACTGTTAGATTTCAATGTTTGCATGGGGTGCCTATTTTCACAGCGGGATGCCCATATTTACTGTGAAAATGGGCACCCGGATGCCTATATTCACGTAAATATAGGCATCGGGAAGCTTATTTTTACGTGAAAATAGGCATCCGGGATGCGTATTTTTGGGGATGCCTATATTCACTTGACACCGGTGCTTCGAGTGCTGGACTGGGCTTTAACTAGAATCCGCAATATATCGTCGGTAGCACGCTGTTGTAGACAAGAAAGCTGAAGAGGGATTGTGTGTGGAACAGAGCCGTGAGTTGTTTAGCGACATAAGGGGGAGAGGTGGGGCTAGTAATGCTTGCTTCCACTCGTGAATGAGCCCCTCCCATAGACAAGCTGTGAATTTTTTGAAATGTGCATTCGTTTTGGTGCAGTCACAGTTGTCCATTCCAAGAGTAGTGACAAAGATGAGTCTAGCCTGACATTGAGAGTAGTTCTGAACAAAAGCTGGCACAGACTGATTTCAGATACATTGGTGGTTAGGACGCTACCTACAGTGAGCATGTAGATGCGTCCATCGAGTGGCAAGTTTGGTCATGAATATATTAATGAGCTGCTAAAACCCTTTTTTAAAATTAGGCAAAGCAAGATTGCCCTAAACCAAACCCAAACCCTAACCCTGAAAGTAGGAGTAACCCTAGTCCTGACTGTAACCCAGGTTTATGTTTTCGTTAACCTCCGCCGAGAGACTTCGCTGCCACCTTAAGGTAGGACAACCTTGAATCGCGAATCGGGCGGATTCCGCTCATGAATAATTAATGAGGTCGGGTGACCATAATGGCGCGATTGAAATTCATTGGCTTGTTTACACTTTCCCATGGCGGCAACCGGAATCAACAATGGGGGCGTGTCCCTTTGATGTGGCCTGCGGCCCTTTGTAGTGGTCTGGCGGCACTTTCATGTGGCTGGGCGGAACTTTGAAGAAATCCTCCAACACTTAAAAAAAAAAAGCAAAAGCAAAAACACAGTAAAAAGATTTTCTAGCTTGTTGAATGTGATGGTTGGCTATTTGTGTGTTGCAAAGCTTGCCTGAGTGGGCTTGAATGTTTGTGAGTGTGGTGGAAAGGCAGAGAGCCCTCCTGGAAGACGGGTGTCATCACACAGTTGTCTGGCAAAGGTACTGTAGAAAGCTGACTTTTCGGGCTTGTAGGCCCCGCCCGATTTTATGCTAGCGGGAATGTGTGTAACTTGGCTCCATTCTAGGGGCAGTGACAGGGAATAGGTTTGTGGGCATAACTCCCTGGCCTGGAGGTGAGCGGGAAAAAGCATACGTAGTTTTGTAGGGGGTGAGTTGAGCTTTCTGAAACTGGGCTCAGTGTTGGTTGGTTTGAGTGGAGGTGTGTCGAATTTTTCTTGAAAGCCAGCATAGCCAAAATTACTGCTTTTGAGGTCAAATGTGTGTTTTGGCCTGTAGACTGGAACTGAAGTGGTCCCAGGACAAACCCATACGTAAAGTTTTTACTTGTTTTGTGTGTGTGTTGATGATGTGGTCAGACTGGGGGTGGAGCCTTGGAGAGGGTGCAAATTTTTATTTTAGCTGAGGGACTTAAAATTGAGTTTTTTGGCATTATCAGCTAGAGAAAGTAGTTTGGTACAAACTTTTTGTGAATCTTGTGTACGCTTAGACATTACCCATCAGTCCGTCCACATGGCTCGGAGATTTGTGATTCAAGGTTGTCCTACCTGTAATTTGTAAACGCCGTTTTCACCACCGTGGAAGTCTTCTGAATCTCGTGCTGGCCTGTTTACTGAGTACCGAAAAAAGGTTTCTAAACGTCATTTTCACCAACGTGGAAGTCTTCTGAACTTCGTGCAGGCTTGTTTAAGTACCGTGAACGTTTTTAAACGTCGTTTTCACCAACGTGGAAGTCTTCTGAAACTCGTGCAGGCCTGTTTAAGTGCAGGGAAAGATTCAAAACGTCGTTTGAACCACTGTGGCTGTCTTCTAAAGCTCGTGAAGGCCTGTTTAAGAACCGTGAATGTTTGTAAACGCCGTTTAAACCACCGTGGAAGTCTTTTGAAGCACGTGCAGGCCTGTTTAAGTTCCGTGAAGGCTTGTAAACCCCGTTTTAACCATCGTGGAGGTCTTCTGCATCACGTGCTGGCCGTGACACCGGAACAGGTAACGAGATTAAGAAGACCTCCACGGTGGTTACAACGGCGTTTACAAACCTTCACGGTACTTAAACAGGCCAGCACGGGATTTAGAAGACCTCCACTGTGGTTAAACAATCTTTACCGGCACTTAACGGGACATCACAAGTTTCTGAAGACTTCCACGGTTGTGAAAACGACGTTTACAAACCTGCACGATACATAAATAAGCCAGCACGAGATTCAGAAGATTTCCACGATGGTTAAAACGACGTTTACAAACCTTCACGGTACAAAAAAAAACGGTCAGCACGAGATTCAGATGATCTCCACGGAGGTTAAAACGGCGTGTTGAACCGATTAGCGCACTTAGACAGGCCTGCACGAGTTTCAGAAGACTTCCACGGTGGTGAAAACGACGTTTACAAACCTTCACGACACAAACAGGCCAGCACGGGATTCAGAAGACTTACACGGTGGTTAAAACGGCGTTTACAAACCTTCACGGTACTTAAACAGGCCTACACGAGATTCAGAAAACTTCAACCGTGGCGTAAACGGCGTTTACAAACATTCACGGTATTGAAACAGGCAAGCACGAGCTTCGGAAGACCTCAACGGTGGTTAACACTGCGTTTTGAATTCTTTCCCACACTTAAACAGGCCTGCACGAGTTTCAGAAGACTTCCACGGAGGTGAAAACGAAGTTTACTAACCTTTACGGTACTTAAACAGGCGAGCTCGATATTCAGAAGACTTCCACCATGGCAAAAACGGCGTTTACAAAGCTTCACGGTACAGAAACTGGCCAGCACGAGCTTCAGAAGACCTCAACGGTGGTTAAAACGGCGTTTTACATCCCTTCCCACACTTGAACAGGCCTGCACGAGATTCAGAAGACTTCCGCGGTGAAAACCATGTTTTCAGTACCTTCACGGTACTGAAACCGGCCTGCACGTGATTCAAAGGACTCCCAACGACGTTTACAAACCTTCATGGTACTTAAACAGGCTAACAGGAGATTCCGAAGACTTCCACGGTGGTGAAAACGGCGTTTACAAACCTGAAACAGGCCAGCACGAGCTTCAGGAGACCTCAACGGTGGTTAAAACGGCGTTCTCAATCTTTTCCCGCACTTAAACAGGCCTGCACGAGTTTCAGAAGACTTCCACCGTGGCGAAAACAGCGTTTACAAACCTCCAGGGTACTGAAACAGGCAACACGATGTTCAGAAGACGTCAACGGTGGTTAAAAGGGCGTTTTAAATCCTTTCCCACACTTAAACAGGCCTGCACGAGTTTCAGAAGACTTCCGCGCTGGTGAAAACCACGTTTACATACCTTCACAATACAGAAACAGTCCTGCACGAGATTCAGAGGACTTCCACTGTGGTTAAAACGACGTTTACAAACGTTCACGGTACTTAAACAGGCGAACACGAGATTCAGAAGACTTCCACGGTGGTTAAAAACGACGTTTACAAACCTTCACGGTACTTCAATAACCCAACACGAGATTCAGAAGACTTGCACGGTGGTTAAAACGGCGTTTACAAAGCTTCGCGGTACTTCAATAACCCAACACGAGATTCAGAAAACTTGCACGGTGGTTAAAACGGCGTTTACAAAGCTTCGCGGTACTTCAACAGGCTAGAACGAGATTCAGAAGACCTCCACTGTGGTTAAAACGGCGTTTTGAATCCTTTCCCGCCCCTAAACGGGCCTGCACGAGATTGGTGCAAACGGCGTTTACAAACCTTCACGGTACTGAAACAGGCCAGTACGAGCTTCAGAAGACCTCAACGGTGGATATAACGGCGTTTTGGATCCTTTCCCACACTTAAACAGGCCTGCTCGAGTTTCAGAAGACATCCGCGGTGGTGAAAACCACTTTGATATACCTTCACAATAGAGAAACAGGCCTGCACGAGATTCAGACGTCTTCCACTGTGGTTTAAACGACGTTTACAAACATTCACGGTACATAAACGGGCCAACACGAGATTCAGATGACTTCCACGGTGGTTAAAACGACGTTTACAAACCTTCACGGTACTTAAATAAGTCAACACGAGATTCAGAAGACTTGAACGGTGTTTAAAACTGCGTTTACACAGCTTCACTGTATTTAAACAGGCCACCACGAGATTCAGAAGACCTCAAATGTGGTTAAAGCGGCCTTTTGAATCTTTTCTCGCACTTAAACAGGCCTGCACGTATTTCAGAAGACTTCCACGGTGGTGAAACCTCTACGGCACTGAACCAGGCCAACACGCGCTTCAGAAGACCTCAACGGTGGTTAAAACGGCGTTTTGAATCCTTTCCCACACTTAAACAGGTCTGCACCAATTTCAGACTTCCGCGGTGCTGAAAACCACGTTTACATCCCTTAACAATACAGAAACAGGCCTGCAGGAGATTCAGAGGACTTCCACTGTGCTTAAAACGACATTTACAAACCTTCAAGATACTTAAACAGGCCAGCACGAGATTCAGAAGACTTCCACGGTGGTGAAAACGGCGTTTACAAGTCTTCACTGTACTTAAATGTGCAAGCACGATCTTCAGAAGACTTCCACGGTAGTGAAAATGATGTTTACAAACCTTCACGGTACTTAAATAAGCCAGCATAAGATTCAGAAGACTTCCACTATGGTTAAAACGGCGTTTACAAACCTTCACTGCAGTTAAAACGGCGTTTTGAAACAATTCCCGCACTTAAACAGGCCTGCACATGTTTCAGAAGACTTCCACGGTAGTGAAACCTCTACGGTACTGAACCAGGCCAACACGCGCTTCAGAAGACCTCAACGGTGGTTAAAACGGCGTTTTGAATCCTTTCCCACAAACAGGTCTGCACCAGTTTCAGACGACTTCCGCGGTGCTGAAAACCACGTTTACATCCCTTAACAATACAGAAACAGGCCTGCAGGAGATTCAGAGGACTTCCACTGTGCTTAAAACGACATTTACAAACCTTCAAGATACTTAAACAGGCCAGCACGAGATTCAGAAGACTTCCACGGTGGTGAAAACGGCGTTTACAAATCTTCACTGTACTTAAATATGCCAGCACGAGCTTCAGAAGACTTCCACGGTAGTGAATATGATGTTTACAAACCTTCACGGTACTTAAATAAGCCAGCATGAGATTCAGAAGACTTCCACTATGGTTAAAACGGCGTTTACAAACCTTCACTGCAGTTAAAACGGCGTTCTGAAACAATTCCCGCACTTAAACAGGCCTGCACGAGATTCAGAAGACTTCCATGGTGGTTAAAACGGCGTTTTGAAACAATTCCCGCACTTAAACAGGCATGCACGAGTTTCAGAAGACTACTACCGTGGTTAAAACGAGGTTTAAAAACCTTCACGGTGCATAAATATGCCAGCACGAGAATCAGAATACTTCCACGGTGATGAAAACGGCGTTTACAAACTTTCACGGTACTTAAACAGGCCAGCACGAGATTCAGAAGACTTCCACGGTGGTGAAAACGGCGTTTACAAATCTTCACTGTACTTAAATATCAATCAATCAATCAATCAAATTTTATTTATGTGTCACTTGTGCATATACACAACCAGCCTAGTAAGGCTTACGAGACACAACGCTTATACATAAAGATGGTAGGTATAGTGCTACTGGTAGAAAGGTATACAATATAAAAGGGGGGGAGTGTGGTAAGGTGCAGTAAGGATTACAAGGAAATAAAATATGGTGGAGGTTGAATGGTCATACAGGGAAAGTAAATAGGGGGGAGGGGGAGGAGGGATGGTTAGGACAACTATCATTTGGATGTTTGAGTCAACTTTTGCATTGTTGTAAGCTGTTACTTTTACCCCGTACACGAGACAAACTACACTGACATGCCTTCCCCTGGAGCCTCTCTAAGTACACCAGGAGACAGACAACATGTAGACAAACAAGCCTTCCCCTGGCACTCCAGTACCAGGGGACAGACTACACAGAGGACGGACAAGCCTTCCCCTGGGACTCTTTTCAGAGTACACCAGAGGACAGACTAACACAGGGACATACACAGAAAAAAAAAAGTGTGCTAATCTGACACAAAAAGCGTGTCAAAAGTGATGTCTCCAGTTTTGACACACCTACACGCATGTCAAATTGTTAGGTGTGTCAAAACTACACATGTGCTAACTGGACAGTGTGCCAAATTAGTAGTGTGCTATTCAGAAAGTGTGCTAAATAACAAGTGTGTTATTCTACCAATGTGTCAAAATTAGCAGTGTGTCAACTGACATGCAGCTGACCCCTCACTTAGTGGGTGGAGCTTTTACATGGAATTTCCAATGAAACATTCTTGACTGTAAGCAAAATATAATTGTGACATACACTGAGTTGAAAACATGAATATACTAAAACAAGCAAACAATAGTTATGCTATAACTTATGTTACAGCATTTTATACAAATACGTATGTGATTGAAGTACTACATTGTACAAAAATGTGTCAATATACTCTATACATACAAAAATGGCATTCAACTATGCATATAATATACATTTTATGTACCTATCAATCAGTTAGTTGAGTTCAATTGTTAACATCCATCTGTGAAAGAATAGCACATGCAATAATTATTCATATACTAGTCAGGTCATGCGATAGAGGAACTGCAATCATTCTATTATTCCATTATACAAGTCATGTGGGGCATCTTGGAGGACAAAACAGTAGTGATTATCATACTAGCGCATTGAACTTCCTGCCCTAGCAATGCTCCTACCAGTAGCATTCATTTCTCACAGAGGTGTGTTAAATGTCTTCACTAACCCTTTGCATAGTCTAAAGTTGAAGTTAAACGCCCAAAACAAGTCTGTAGAAATGTAATTTTTGTATAATTGCTTTCCTTCAATTGCCTTCCAACATGGCAGCATGTGTACTGAAAATATTTCGAAAGTGTGGCAGCTATCATTTCAAATGCAATTCCTCTACCGGGGTATGTGAAGAAATCACACAGTCAGCATCTCAGAAAGGCTCATCTTGTTTGTTGTTATTCATGCATACATGGAAATCCCTGAATCACCAGGGATAAGGCTAGATGTATTAAACATTGTAACCACTCACTTGGCTATGAGCCTCTTCAAGCAGCTGGGGCCTCTGTAGTCAGTTGGTGTAGTGAGGAGAAGTAAACAGGCCTGGAAGGTATAGTGGAAGATGGTCATGATACAAACTAGGTTTGCAAATTTAAGAGTACAAAAACGCAAGCCCTGGACAATTCCCAACCAGAAGAGTCATCCACTCAGCAGGTACATTTCAGAAAATACAAGGCCTTGTGTACAACTTATGTTCTCCGCACCTCATTAAGAAATGTACCACCCCCAATCCAGTGCAGAACAAATTAAGGAGGAAGACCTAAATGCAAATTCAGACAACTGCAGTTGTAATAAGTATATAGTACAAGCTTACTTACCAGCAGTTTAAACCACTTGCAGGGCAGCGTGGAGATTGAACCTTGTGGCCTGGGTACTTCTGAACAATGAGGCATTAATAACCTGGAGACAAAGGTCCTGTGTATGGATATACAAGTGATGTGAATTAATCATCTGGGGCTTTTGAATAAAAGCTTTTGTTCTCCCTATCTCGTACCTTTCCTGTCTGTGCATATACAGCCTCCAGAACCTCCCTTCAGAACATGTCTTTGGGAAGGCCGCAGACTCACTCTGTGTACCTATCACCACCACGATCTCTCAGACAAGATCAGTATAGAGGAAGACTAACTGGTCTAGCTAGTCTGGTAGTCGGTGGAAGGATGAGAAGGGAACAAGCAGGGAGGTATAAGGTAGAAAGAAAGAAATGACACATTCAACAATATTTCTTTAGCGACTTTACTACTGCAGTACAACTCTATAGCTAGCTATATGTTTCCTTACGCGGAAATAGCTACTTTAGCTATTTTATATGTAGTAAAAAAAAGTACATTTATAAATTCATTGACTTTCAGCCACTTCTTACCACGGTGGTGTGAAGTCTCAGCGATGTAACCGCTCCGCACTCCTTGTCACCGAAAGACATTCGCTCCCGTGGGACATCGAACATGTAAGCCCTCTCCTCCACTAAGCTCAGGTACCATTTTGTTGCTGGCGGAATTTTCACGAACGGATCATATCAAAGAAGACGAACTTGAAGTGTACGATCGAAGTGAGAAAATGCGAAATGGCGCGTGCCATGTTGCGCACGCGTACAAGGACTGAGCCACGCCCCTGTCATTATTAGCCCCACCCTGTTTGCGACGCTGGCTGCTGTACTTCTAAGTATAAGTTTCTGTAACAAAACAGACTCTACATACACGCTACTACCTGTCATGATGGTTGTTCTCTCCAGACTAAAGCTACAGGAGTTAGAAAAGTTATTGCATGATCATGTATGTTCATAATTGTAATATGAATCAGGCCTGAAACAGCTAATACTTGACCAAACTATACAAAATGGGTATCAAACAGTTCCATTTGATGTGTACATTCATAATCTGATGTTTGTTTTCATTTTCGTATGAGTGGTTCAAAAATAGTCTAGGTACAGTTGTGATTTTACCACTTGTACATATCGGTTACTTCAAAGTAATTAACAATTTCAGGCCCGAAACAGCTAATACTTGACCAAACTATACCAAATGGGTATCAAACAGTTCCATTTGGTGTGTACATTCATAATCTGATGTTTGTTTTCAGTTTGGAGTAAGTGTTCTGAAAATAGTCTAGGTGCGGTTGTGATTTTACCACTTGTACATATCGGTTACTTGTAACTAACAATTTCAGGCCTGGAACAGCCAATACTTAACCAAACTATACAAAATGGGTATTAAACAGTTCCATTTGATGTTTACATTCATAATCTGATGTTTGTTTTCATTTTGGAGTAAGTGTTCTGAAAATAGTCTGGGTACGGTTGTGGTTTTACCAACGTATCGGTTGGTTGTAACTAACAATTTCAGGCCCGAAACAGCTAATACTTGACCAAACTATACCAAATGGGTAGCAAACAGTTCCATTTGGTGTGTACATTCGTAATCTGATGTTTGTTTTCAGTTTGGAGTAAGTGTTCTGAAAATAGTCTAGGTGCGGTTGTGATTTTACCACTTGTACATATCGGTTACTTGTAACTAACAATTTCAGGCCTGGAACAGCCAATACTTAACCAAACTATACAAAATGGGCATTAAACAGTTCCATTTGATGTTTACATTCATAATCTGATGTTTGTTTTCATTTTGGAGTAAGTGTTCTGAAAATAGTCTGGGTACGGTTGTGGTTTTACCAACGTATCGGTTAGTTGTAACTAACAATTTCAGGCCCGAAAAATGCTGATACTTGACCAAACTATACAAAATGGGTATCAAACAGTTCCATTTGATGTGTACATTCATAACCTGATGTTTGTTTTCATTTTGGTATGACTGGTTCAAAAAGAGTCCAGGTGCGGTTGTGATTTTACCACTTGTACATATCAGTTACTTGTAACTAACAATTTCAGGCCCGAAACAGCTAATACTTGACCAAACTATACAAAATGGGTATCAAACAGTTCCATTTGGTGTGTACATTCATAATCTGATGTTTGTTTTCATTTTGGAGTAAGTGTTCTGAAAATAGTCTAGGTGCGGTTGTGATTTTACCACTTGTACATATCGGTTACTTGTAACTAACAATTTCAGGCCTGGAACAGCCAATACTTAACCAAACTATACAAAATGGGTATTAAACAGTTCCATTTGATGTTTACATTCATAATCTGATGTTTGTTTTCATTTTGGAGTAAGTGTTCTGAAAATAGTCTGGGTACGGTTGTGGTTTTACCAACGTATCGGTTGGTTGTAACTAACAATTTCAGGCCCGAAACAGCTAATACTTGACCAAACTATACCAAATGGGTAGCAAACAGTTCCATTTGGTGTGTACATTCATAATCTGATGTTTGTTTTCAGTTTGGAGTAAGTGTTCTGAAAATAGTCTAGGTGCGGTTGTGATTTTACCACTTGTACATATCGGTTACTTGTAACTAACAATTTCAGGCCTGGAACAGCCAATACTTAACCAAACTATACAAAATGGGTATTAAACAGTTCCATTTGATGTTTACATTCATAATCTGATGTTTGTTTTCATTTTGGAGTAAGTGTTCTGAAAATAGTCTGGGTACGGTTGTGGTTTTACCAACGTATCGGTTAGTTGTAACTAACAATTTCAGGCCCGAAAAATGCTGATACTTGACCAAACTATACAAAATGGGTATCAAACAGTTCCATTTGATGTGTACATTCATAACCTGATGTTTGTTTTCATTTTGGTATGACTGGTTCAAAAAGAGTCAAGGTGCGGTTGTGATTAATTTTACCACTTGTACATATCAGTTACTTGTAACTAACAATTTCAGGCCCGAAACAGCTAATACTTGACCAAACTATACAAAATGGGTATCAAACAGTTCCATTTGGTGTGTACATTCATAATCTGATGTTTGTTTTCATTTTGGAGTAAGTGTTCTGAAAATAGTCTAAGTGTGGTTGTGATTTTACCACTTGTACATATCGGTTACTTGTAACTAACAATTTCAGGCCCGAAACAGCTAATACTTGACCAAACTATACAAAATGGGTATCAAACAGTTCCATTTCGTGTGTACATTCATAATCTGATGTTTGTTTTCATTTTGGAGTAAGTGTTCTGAAAATTGTCTGGGTACGATTGTGGTTTTACCAACGTATCGGTTGGTTGTAACTAACAATTTCAGGCCCGAAACAGCTAATACTTGACCAAACTATACCAAATGGGTAGCAAACAGTTCCATTTGGTGTGTACATTCATAATCTGATGTTTGTTTTCATTTTGGTATGAGTGGTTCAAAAAGAGTCTATGTGCGGTTGTGGTTTTACCACTTGTACATATCGGTTACTTGTAACTAACAATTTCAGGTCCGAAACAGCTAATACTTGACCAAACTATACCAAATGGGTATCAAACAGTTCCATTTGGTGTGTACATTCATAATCTGATGTTTGTTTTCATTTTGCAGTAAGTGTTCTGAAAATTGTCTGGGTACGGTTGTGGTTTTACCACTTGTACATATCCGTTACTTGTAACTAACAATATCATCCATGAAACAGACAATACTTGACCAAACCAGACAAAATGGGTATCAAACAGTTCCATTTGGTGTGTACATTCATAATCTGATGTTTGTTTTCGTTTTGGAGTAAGTGTTCTGAAAATTGTGTGGGTACAATTGTGGTTTTACCAACATATCGGTTAGTTGTATAGCTAACAATTTCAGGCCCGAAACAGCTAATACTTGACCCAAACTATACAAAATGGGTATCAAACAGTTCCATTTGATGTGTACATTCATAATCTGATGTTTGTTTTCATTTTGGTATGAGTGGTTCAAAAATAGTCCAGGTGCGGTTGTGATTTTACCACTTGTACATATCGGTCACTTGTAACTAACAATTTCAGGCCCGAAACAGCTAATACTTGACCAAACTATACCAAATGGGTATCAAACAGTTCCATTTGGTGTGTACATTCATAATCTGATGTTTGTTTTCATTTTGGTATGAGTGGTTCAAAAACAGTGGAGGTGCGGTTGTGATTTTACCACTTGTACATATCGGTCGTAACTAACAATTTCAGGCCCGAAACAGCTAATACTTGACCAAACTACACCAAATGGGTAGCAAACAGTTCCATTTGGTGTGTACATTCATAATCTGATGTTTGTTTTCATTTTGGAGTAAGTGTTCTGAAAATAGTCTAAGTGTGGTTGTGATTTTACCACTTGTACATATCGGTTACTTGTAACTAACAATTTCAGGCCCGAAACAGCTAATACTTGACCAAACTATACCAAATGGGTAGCAAACAGTTCCATTTGGTGTGTACATTCATAATCTGATGTTTGTTTTCATTTTGGTATGAGTGGTTCAAAAAGAGTCTATGTGCGGTTGTGGTTTTACCACTTGTACATATCGGTTACTTGTAACTAACAATTTCAGGTCCGAAACAGCTACTACTTGACCAAACTATACCAAATGGGTATCAAACAGTTCCATTTGGTGTGTACATTCATAATCTGATGTTTGTTTTCATTTTGCAGTAAGTGTTCTGAAAATTGTCTGGATACGGTTGTGGTTTTACCACTTGTACATATCCGTTACTTGTAACTAACAATATCATCCATGAAACAGACAATACTTGACCAAACCAGACAAAATGGGTATCAAACAGTTCCATTTGGTGTGTACATTCATAATCTGATGTTTGTTTTCGTTTTGGAGTAAGTGTTCTGAAAATTGTGTGGGTACGATTGTGGTTTTACCAACATATCGGTTAGTTGTAGCTAACAATTTCAGGCCCGAAACAGCTAATACTTGACCCAAACTATACAAAATGGGTATCAAACAGTTCCATTTGATGTGTACATTCATAATCTGATGTTTGTTTTCATTTTGGTATGAGTGGTTCAAAAAGAGTCTAGGTGCGGTTGTGGTTTTACCACTTGTACATATCGGTTACTTGTAACTAACAATTTCAGGCCTGAAACAGCTAATACTTGACCAAACTATACAAAATGGGTATCAAACAGTTCCATTTCGTGTGTACATTCATAATCTGATGTTTGTTTTCATTTTGGAGTAAGTGTTCTGAAAATTGTCTGGGTACGATTGTGGTTTTACCAACGTATCGGTTGGTTGTAACTAACAATTTCAGGCCCGAAACAGCTAATACTTGACCAAACTATACCAAATGGGTAGCAAACAGTTCCATTTGGTGTGTACATTCATAATCTGATGTTTGTTTTCATTTTGGTATGAGTGGTTCAAAAAGAGTCTATGTGCGGTTGTGGTTTTACCACTTGTACATATCGGTTACTTGTAACTAACAATTTCAGGTCCGAAACAGCTAATACTTGACCAAACTATACCAAATGGGTATCAAACAGTTCCATTTGGTGTGTACATTCATAATCTGATGTTTGTTTTCATTTTGCAGTAAGTGTTCTGAAAATTGTCTGGGTACGGTTGTGGTTTTACCACTTGTACATATCCGTTACTTGTAACTAACAATATCATCCATGAAACAGACAATACTTGACCAAACCAGACAAAATGGGTATCAAACAGTTCCATTTGGTGTGTACATTCATAATCTGATGTTTGTTTTCGTTTTGGAGTAAGTGTTCTGAAAATTGTGTGGGTACAATTGTGGTTTTACCAACATATCGGTTAGTTGTATATATCTAACAATTTCAGGCCCGAAACAGCTAATACTTGACCCAAACTATACAAAATGGGTATCAAACAGTTCCATTTGATGTGTACATTCATAATCTGATGTTTGTTTTCATTTTGGTATGAGTGGTTCAAAAATAGTCCAGGTGCGGTTGTGATTTTACCACTTAATTGTACATATCGGTCACTTGTAACTAACAATTTCAGGCCCGAAACAGCTAATACTTGACCAAACTATACCAAATGGGTATCAAACAGTTCCATTTGGTGTGTACATTCATAATCTGATGTTTGTTTTCATTTTGGTATGAGTGGTTCAAAAACAGTGGAGGTGCGGTTGTGATTTTACCACTTGTACATATCGGTTGGTTGTAACTAACAATTTCAGGCCCGAAACAGCTAATACTTGACCAAACTACACCAAATGGGTAGCAAACAGTTCCATTTGGTGTGTACATTCATAATCTGATGTTTGTTTTCATTTTGGAGTAAGTGTTCTGAAAATAGTCTAAGTGTGGTTGTGATTTTACCACTTGTACATATCGGTTACTTGTAACTAACAATTTCAGGCCCGAAACAGCTAATACTTGACCAAACTATACCAAATGGGTAGCAAACAGTTCCATTTGGTGTGTACATTCATAATCTGATGTTTGTTTTCATTTTGGTATGAGTGGTTCAAAAAGAGTCTATGTGCGGTTGTGGTTTTACCACTTGTACATATCGGTTACTTGTAACTAACAATTTCAGGTCCGAAACAGCTACTACTTGACCAAACTATACCAAATGGGTATCAAACAGTTCCATTTGGTGTGTACATTCATAATCTGATGTTTGTTTTCATTTTGCAGTAAGTGTTCTGAAAATTGTCTGGATACGGTTGTGGTTTTACCACTTGTACATATCCGTTACTTGTAACTAACAATATCCATGAAACAGACAATACTTGACCAAACCAGACAAAATGGGTATCAAACAGTTCCATTTGGTGTGTACATTCATAATCTGATGTTTGTTTTCGTTTTGGAGTAAGTGTTCTGAAAATTGTGTGGGTACGATTGTGGTTTTACCAACATATCGGTTAGTTGTAGCTAACAATTTCAGGCCCGAAACAGCTAATACTTGACCCAAACTATACAAAATGGGTATCAAACAGTTCCATTTGATGTGTACATTCATAATCTGATGTTTGTTTTCATTTTGGTATGAGTGGTTCAAAAAGAGTCTAGGTGCGGTTGTGGTTTTACCACTTGTACATATCGGTTACTTGTAACTAACAATTTCAGGCCTGAAACAGCTAATACTTGACCAAACTATACAAAATGGGTATCAAACAGTTCCATTTCGTGTGTACATTCATAATCTGATGTTTGTTTTCATTTTGGAGTAAGTGTTCTGAAAATTGTCTGGGTACGATTGTGGTTTTACCAACGTATCGGTTGGTTGTAACTAACAATTTCAGGCCCGAAACAGCTAATACTTGACCAAACTATACCAAATGGGTAGCAAACAGTTCCATTTGGTGTGTACATTCATAATCTGATGTTTGTTTTCATTTTGGTATGAGTGGTTCAAAAAGAGTCTATGTGCGGTTGTGGTTTTACCACTTGTACATATCGGTTACTTGTAACTAACAATTTCAGGTCCGAAACAGCTAATACTTGACCCAAACTATACAAAATGGGTATCAAACAGTTCCATTTGATGTGTACATTCATAATCTGATGTTTGTTTTCATTTTGGTATGAGTGGTTCAAAAAGAGTCTAGGTGCGGTTGTGGTTTTACCACTTGTACATATCGGTTACTTGTAACTAACAATTTCAGGCCTGAAACAGCTAATACTTGACCAAACTATACAAAATGGGTATCAAACAGTTCCATTTCGTGTGTACATTCATAATCTGATGTTTGTTTTCATTTTGGAGTAAGTGTTCTGAAAATTGTCTGGGTACGATTGTGGTTTTACCAACGTATCGGTTGGTTGTAACTAACAATTTCAGGCCCGAAACAGCTAATACTTGACCAAACTATACCAAATGGGTAGCAAACAGTTCCATTTGGTGTGTACATTCATAATCTGATGTTTGTTTTCATTTTGGTATGAGTGGTTCAAAAAGAGTCTATGTGCGGTTGTGGTTTTACCACTTGTACATATCGGTTACTTGTAACTAACAATTTCAGGTCCGAAACAGCTAATACTTGACCAAACTATACCAAATGGGTATCAAACAGTTCCATTTGGTGTGTACATTCATAATCTGATGTTTGTTTTCATTTTGCAGTAAGTGTTCTGAAAATTGTCTGGGTACGGTTGTGGTTTTACCACTTGTACATATCCGTTACTTGTAACTAACAATATCATCCATGAAACAGACAATACTTGACCAAACCAGACAAAATGGGTATCAAACAGTTCCATTTGGTGTGTACATTCATAATCTGATGTTTGTTTTCGTTTTGGAGTAAGTGTTCTGAAAATTGTGTGGGTACAATTGTGGTTTTACCAACATATCGGTTAGTTGTATATATCTAACAATTTCAGGCCCGAAACAGCTAATACTTGACCCAAACTATACAAAATGGGTATCAAACAGTTCCATTTGATGTGTACATTCATAATCTGATGTTTGTTTTCATTTTGGTATGAGTGGTTCAAAAATAGTCCAGGTGCGGTTGTGATTTTACCACTTAATTGTACATATCGGTCACTTGTAACTAACAATTTCAGGCCCGAAACAGCTAATACTTGACCAAACTATACCAAATGGGTATCAAACAGTTCCATTTGGTGTGTACATTCATAATCTGATGTTTGTTTTCATTTTGGTATGAGTGGTTCAAAAACAGTGGAGGTGCGGTTGTGATTTTACCACTTGTACATATCGGTTGGTTGTAACTAACAATTTCAGGCCCGAAACAGCTAATACTTGACCAAACTACACCAAATGGGTAGCAAACAGTTCCATTTGGTGTGTACATTCATAATCTGATGTTTGTTTTCATTTTGGAGTAAGTGTTCTGAAAATAGTCTAAGTGTGGTTGTGATTTTACCACTTGTACATATCGGTTACTTGTAACTAACAATTTCAGGCCCGAAACAGCTAATACTTGACCAAACTATACCAAATGGGTAGCAAACAGTTCCATTTGGTGTGTACATTCATAATCTGATGTTTGTTTTCATTTTGGTATGAGTGGTTCAAAAAGAGTCTATGTGCGGTTGTGGTTTTACCACTTGTACATATCGGTTACTTGTAACTAACAATTTCAGGTCCGAAACAGCTACTACTTGACCAAACTATACCAAATGGGTATCAAACAGTTCCATTTGGTGTGTACATTCATAATCTGATGTTTGTTTTCATTTTGCAGTAAGTGTTCTGAAAATTGTCTGGATACGGTTGTGGTTTTACCACTTGTACATATCCGTTACTTGTAACTAACAATATCCATGAAACAGACAATACTTGACCAAACCAGACAAAATGGGTATCAAACAGTTCCATTTGGTGTGTACATTCATAATCTGATGTTTGTTTTCGTTTTGGAGTAAGTGTTCTGAAAATTGTGTGGGTACGATTGTGGTTTTACCAACATATCGGTTAGTTGTAGCTAACAATTTCAGGCCCGAAACAGCTAATACTTGACCCAAACTATACAAAATGGGTATCAAACAGTTCCATTTGATGTGTACATTCATAATCTGATGTTTGTTTTCATTTTGGTATGAGTGGTTCAAAAAGAGTCTAGGTGCGGTTGTGGTTTTACCACTTGTACATATCGGTTACTTGTAACTAACAATTTCAGGCCTGAAACAGCTAATACTTGACCAAACTATACCAAATGGGTATCAAACAGTTCCATTTGGTGTGTACATTCATAATCTGATGTTTGTTTTCATTTTGCAGTAAGTGTTCTGAAAATTGTCTGGGTACAGTTGTGGTTTTACCACTTGTACATATCGGTTACTTGTAACTAACAATATCATCCATGAAACAGACAATACTTGACCAAACCAGACAAAATGGGTATCAAACAGTTCCATTTGGTGTGTACATTCATAATCTGGTGTTTGTTTTCGTTTTGGAGTAAGTGTTCTGAAAATTGTGTGGGTACGATTGTGGTTTTACCAACATATCGGTTAGTTGTAGCTAACAATTTCAGGCCCGAAACAGCTAATACTTGACCAAACTATACAAAATGGGTATCAAACAGTTCCATTTGATGTGTACATTCATAATCTGATGTTTGTTTTCATTTTGGTATGAGTGGTTCAAAAAGAGTCTAGGTGCGGTTGTGGTTTTACCACTTGTACATATCGGTCACTTGTAACTAACAATTTCAGGCCCGAAACAACTAATACTTGACCAAACTATACAAAATGGGTATCAAACAGTTCCATTTGATGTGTACATTCATAATCTGATGTTTGTTTTCATTTTGGTATGAGTGGTTCAAAAATAGTCTAGGTGCGGTTGTGGTTTTACCACTTGTACATATCGGTCACTTGTAACTAACAATTTCAGGCCCGAAACAACTAATACTTGACCAAACTATACCAAATGGGTATCAAACAGTTCCATTTGGTGTGTACATTCATAATCTGATGTTTGTTTTCATTTTGCAGTAAGTGTTCTGAAAATTGTCTGGGTACAGTTGTGGTTTTACCACTTGTACATATCGGTTACTTGTAACTAACAATATCATCCAGGAAACAGATAATACTTGACCAAACCAGACAAAATGGGTATCAAACAGTTCCATTTGGTGTGTACATTCATAATCTGATGTTTGTTTTCGTTTTGGAGTAAGTGTTCTGAAAATTGTGTGGGTACGATTGTGGTTTTACCAACATATCGGTTAGTTGTAGCTAACAATTTCAGGCCCGAAACAGCTAATACTTGACCCAAACTATACAAAATGGGTATCAAACAGTTCCATTTGATGTGTACATTCATAATCTGATGTTTGTTTTCATTTTGGTATGAGTGGTTCAAAAAGAGTCTAGGTGCGGTTGTGGTTTTACCACTTGTACATATCGGTTACTTGTAACTAACAATATCATCCAGGAAACAGACAATACTTGACCAAACCAGACAAAATAGGTATCAAACAGTTCCATTTGGTGTGTACATTCATAATCTGATGTTTGTTTTCGTTTTGGAGTAAGTGTTCTGAAAATTGTGTGGGTACGATTGTGGTTTTACCAACATATCGGTTAGTTGTAGCTCACAATTTCAGGCCCGAAACAGCTAATACTTGACCAAACTATACAAAATGGGTATCAAACAGTTCCATTTGATGTGTACATTCATAATCTGATGTTTGTTTTCATTTTGGTATGAGTGGTTCAAAAAGAGTCTAGGTGCGGTTGTGGTTTTACCACTTGTACATATCGGTCACTTGTAACTAACAATTTCAGGCCCGAAACAACTAATACTTGACCAAACTATACAAAATGGGTATCAAACAGTTCCATTTGATGTGTACATTCATAATCTGATGTTTGTTTTCATTTTGGTATGAGTGGTTCAAAAATAGTCTAGGTGCGGTTGTGGTTTTACCACTTGTACATATCGGTCACTTGTAACTAACAATTTCAGGCCCGAAACAACTAATACTTGACCAAACTATACCAAATGGGTATCAAACAGTTCCATTTGGTGTGTACATTCATAATCTGATGTTTGTTTTCATTTTGCAGTAAGTGTTCTGAAAATTGTCTGGGTACAGTTGTGGTTTTACCACTTGTACATATCGGTTACTTGTAACTAACAATATCATCCAGGAAACAGATAATACTTGACCAAACCAGACAAAATGGGTATCAAACAGTTCCATTTGGTGTGTACATTCATAATCTGATGTTTGTTTTCGTTTTGGAGTAAGTGTTCTGAAAATTGTGTGGGTACGATTGTGGTTTTACCAACATATCGGTTAGTTGTAGCTAACAATTTCAGGCCCGAAACAGCTAATACTTGACCCAAACTATACAAAATGGGTATCAAACAGTTCCATTTGATGTGTACATTCATAATCTGATGTTTGTTTTCATTTTGGTATGAGTGGTTCAAAAAGAGTCTATGTGCGGTTGTGGTTTTACCACTTGTACATATCGGTTACTTGTAACTAACAATTTCAGGTCCGAAACAGCTAATACTTGACCCAAACTATACAAAATGGGTATCAAACAGTTCCATTTGATGTGTACATTCATAATCTGATGTTTGTTTTCATTTTGGTATGAGTGGTTCAAAAAGAGTCTAGGTGCGGTTGTGGTTTTACCACTTGTACATATCGGTTACTTGTAACTAACAATTTCAGGCCTGAAACAGCTAATACTTGACCAAACTATACAAAATGGGTATCAAACAGTTCCATTTCGTGTGTACATTCATAATCTGATGTTTGTTTTCATTTTGGAGTAAGTGTTCTGAAAATTGTCTGGGTACGATTGTGGTTTTACCAACGTATCGGTTGGTTGTAACTAACAATTTCAGGCCCGAAACAGCTAATACTTGACCAAACTATACCAAATGGGTAGCAAACAGTTCCATTTGGTGTGTACATTCATAATCTGATGTTTGTTTTCATTTTGGTATGAGTGGTTCAAAAAGAGTCTATGTGCGGTTGTGGTTTTACCACTTGTACATATCGGTTACTTGTAACTAACAATTTCAGGTCCGAAACAGCTAATACTTGACCAAACTATACCAAATGGGTATCAAACAGTTCCATTTGGTGTGTACATTCATAATCTGATGTTTGTTTTCATTTTGCAGTAAGTGTTCTGAAAATTGTCTGGGTACGGTTGTGGTTTTACCACTTGTACATATCCGTTACTTGTAACTAACAATATCATCCATGAAACAGACAATACTTGACCAAACCAGACAAAATGGGTATCAAACAGTTCCATTTGGTGTGTACATTCATAATCTGATGTTTGTTTTCGTTTTGGAGTAAGTGTTCTGAAAATTGTGTGGGTACAATTGTGGTTTTACCAACATATCGGTTAGTTGTATATATCTAACAATTTCAGGCCCGAAACAGCTAATACTTGACCCAAACTATACAAAATGGGTATCAAACAGTTCCATTTGATGTGTACATTCATAATCTGATGTTTGTTTTCATTTTGGTATGAGTGGTTCAAAAATAGTCCAGGTGCGGTTGTGATTTTACCACTTAATTGTACATATCGGTCACTTGTAACTAACAATTTCAGGCCCGAAACAGCTAATACTTGACCAAACTATACCAAATGGGTATCAAACAGTTCCATTTGGTGTGTACATTCATAATCTGATGTTTGTTTTCATTTTGGTATGAGTGGTTCAAAAACAGTGGAGGTGCGGTTGTGATTTTACCACTTGTACATATCGGTTGGTTGTAACTAACAATTTCAGGCCCGAAACAGCTAATACTTGACCAAACTACACCAAATGGGTAGCAAACAGTTCCATTTGGTGTGTACATTCATAATCTGATGTTTGTTTTCATTTTGGAGTAAGTGTTCTGAAAATAGTCTAAGTGTGGTTGTGATTTTACCACTTGTACATATCGGTTACTTGTAACTAACAATTTCAGGCCCGAAACAGCTAATACTTGACCAAACTATACCAAATGGGTAGCAAACAGTTCCATTTGGTGTGTACATTCATAATCTGATGTTTGTTTTCATTTTGGTATGAGTGGTTCAAAAAGAGTCTATGTGCGGTTGTGGTTTTACCACTTGTACATATCGGTTACTTGTAACTAACAATTTCAGGTCCGAAACAGCTACTACTTGACCAAACTATACCAAATGGGTATCAAACAGTTCCATTTGGTGTGTACATTCATAATCTGATGTTTGTTTTCATTTTGCAGTAAGTGTTCTGAAAATTGTCTGGATACGGTTGTGGTTTTACCACTTGTACATATCCGTTACTTGTAACTAACAATATCCATGAAACAGACAATACTTGACCAAACCAGACAAAATGGGTATCAAACAGTTCCATTTGGTGTGTACATTCATAATCTGATGTTTGTTTTCGTTTTGGAGTAAGTGTTCTGAAAATTGTGTGGGTACGATTGTGGTTTTACCAACATATCGGTTAGTTGTAGCTAACAATTTCAGGCCCGAAACAGCTAATACTTGACCCAAACTATACAAAATGGGTATCAAACAGTTCCATTTGATGTGTACATTCATAATCTGATGTTTGTTTTCATTTTGGTATGAGTGGTTCAAAAAGAGTCTAGGTGCGGTTGTGGTTTTACCACTTGTACATATCGGTTACTTGTAACTAACAATTTCAGGCCTGAAACAGCTAATACTTGACCAAACTATACCAAATGGGTATCAAACAGTTCCATTTGGTGTGTACATTCATAATCTGATGTTTGTTTTCATTTTGCAGTAAGTGTTCTGAAAATTGTCTGGGTACAGTTGTGGTTTTACCACTTGTACATATCGGTTACTTGTAACTAACAATATCATCCATGAAACAGACAATACTTGACCAAACCAGACAAAATGGGTATCAAACAGTTCCATTTGGTGTGTACATTCATAATCTGGTGTTTGTTTTCGTTTTGGAGTAAGTGTTCTGAAAATTGTGTGGGTACGATTGTGGTTTTACCAACATATCGGTTAGTTGTAGCTAACAATTTCAGGCCCGAAACAGCTAATACTTGACCAAACTATACAAAATGGGTATCAAACAGTTCCATTTGATGTGTACATTCATAATCTGATGTTTGTTTTCATTTTGGTATGAGTGGTTCAAAAAGAGTCTAGGTGCGGTTGTGGTTTTACCACTTGTACATATCGGTCACTTGTAACTAACAATTTCAGGCCCGAAACAACTAATACTTGACCAAACTATACAAAATGGGTATCAAACAGTTCCATTTGATGTGTACATTCATAATCTGATGTTTGTTTTCATTTTGGTATGAGTGGTTCAAAAATAGTCTAGGTGCGGTTGTGGTTTTACCACTTGTACATATCGGTCACTTGTAACTAACAATTTCAGGCCCGAAACAACTAATACTTGACCAAACTATACCAAATGGGTATCAAACAGTTCCATTTGGTGTGTACATTCATAATCTGATGTTTGTTTTCATTTTGCAGTAAGTGTTCTGAAAATTGTCTGGGTACAGTTGTGGTTTTACCACTTGTACATATCGGTTACTTGTAACTAACAATATCATCCAGGAAACAGATAATACTTGACCAAACCAGACAAAATGGGTATCAAACAGTTCCATTTGGTGTGTACATTCATAATCTGATGTTTGTTTTCGTTTTGGAGTAAGTGTTCTGAAAATTGTGTGGGTACGATTGTGGTTTTACCAACATATCGGTTAGTTGTAGCTAACAATTTCAGGCCCGAAACAGCTAATACTTGACCCAAACTATACAAAATGGGTATCAAACAGTTCCATTTGATGTGTACATTCATAATCTGATGTTTGTTTTCATTTTGGTATGAGTGGTTCAAAAAGAGTCTAGGTGCGGTTGTGGTTTTACCACTTGTACATATCGGTTACTTGTAACTAACAATATCATCCAGGAAACAGACAATACTTGACCAAACCAGACAAAATAGGTATCAAACAGTTCCATTTGGTGTGTACATTCATAATCTGATGTTTGTTTTCGTTTTGGAGTAAGTGTTCTGAAAATTGTGTGGGTACGATTGTGGTTTTACCAACATATCGGTTAGTTGTAGCTCACAATTTCAGGCCCGAAACAGCTAATACTTGACCAAACTATACAAAATGGGTATCAAACAGTTCCATTTGATGTGTACATTCATAATCTGATGTTTGTTTTCATTTTGGTATGAGTGGTTCAAAAAGAGTCTAGGTGCGGTTGTGGTTTTACCACTTGTACATATCGGTCACTTGTAACTAACAATTTCAGGCCCGAAACAACTAATACTTGACCAAACTATACAAAATGGGTATCAAACAGTTCCATTTGATGTGTACATTCATAATCTGATGTTTGTTTTCATTTTGGTATGAGTGGTTCAAAAATAGTCTAGGTGCGGTTGTGGTTTTACCACTTGTACATATCGGTCACTTGTAACTAACAATTTCAGGCCCGAAACAACTAATACTTGACCAAACTATACCAAATGGGTATCAAACAGTTCCATTTGGTGTGTACATTCATAATCTGATGTTTGTTTTCATTTTGCAGTAAGTGTTCTGAAAATTGTCTGGGTACAGTTGTGGTTTTACCACTTGTACATATCGGTTACTTGTAACTAACAATATCATCCAGGAAACAGATAATACTTGACCAAACCAGACAAAATGGGTATCAAACAGTTCCATTTGGTGTGTACATTCATAATCTGATGTTTGTTTTCGTTTTGGAGTAAGTGTTCTGAAAATTGTGTGGGTACGATTGTGGTTTTACCAACATATCGGTTAGTTGTAGCTAACAATTTCAGGCCCGAAACAGCTAATACTTGACCCAAACTATACAAAATGGGTATCAAACAGTTCCATTTGATGTGTACATTCATAATCTGATGTTTGTTTTCATTTTGGTATGAGTGGTTCAAAAAGAGTCTAGGTGCGGTTGTGGTTTTACCACTTGTACATATCGGTTACTTGTAACTAACAATATCATCCAGGAAACAGACAATACTTGACCAAACCAGACAAAATGGGTATCAAACAGTTCCATTTGGTGTGTACATTCATAATCTGATGTTTGTTTTCGTTTTGGAGTAAGTGTTCTGAAAATTGTGTGGGTACGATTGTGGTTTTACCAACATATCGGTTAGTTGTAGCTCACAATTTCAGGCCCGAAACAGCTAATATTTGACCAAACTATACAAAATGGGTATCAAACAGTTCCATTTGATGTGTACATTCATAATCTGATGTTTGTTTTCATTTTGGTATGAGTGGTTCAAAAAGAGTCTAGGTGCGGTTGTGATTTTACCACTTGTACATATCGGTCACTTGTAACTAACAATTTCAGGTCCGAAACAGCTAATACTTGACCAAACTATACCAAATGTGTATCAAACAGTTCCATTTGGTGTGTACATTCATAATCTGATGTTTGTTTTCATTTTGGTATGAGTGGTTCAAAAAGAGTCTAGGTGCGGTTGTGGTTTAACCACTTGTACATATCGGTTACTTGTAACTAACAATTTCAGGTCCGAAACAGCTAATACTTGACCAAACTATACCAAATGGGTATCAAACAGTTCCATTTGGTGTGTACATTCATAATCTGATGTTTTATTTTCATTTTGGAGTAAGTGTTCTGAAAATTGTCTGGGTACGATTGTGGTTTTACCAACGTATCGGTTACTTGTAACTAACAATATCATCCCTGAAGCAGCTAATACTTGACCAAACTATACAAAATGGGTATCAAACAGTTCCATTTGATGTGTACATTCATAATCTGATGTTTGTTTTCATTTTGGTATGAGTGGTTCAAAAATAGTCCAGGTTCGGTTGTGATTTTACCACTTGTACATATCGGTTACTTGTAACTAACAATTTCAGGCCCGAAACAACTAATACTTGACCAAACTATACAAAATGGGTATCAAACAGTTCCATTTGGTGTGTACAATCACAATCAATCACATATTATACCAATATTTCCATTGCATGACAAGCATCCGAGTCTGATCATATACACAAACTATCACAAGTGTGTCCCATGCAGTTGTTGTGTTAGTGTGCTGATCATGATGAGAAACTAGCACACGTGGTGTGTCATACAGTTTTGGTGATGAGGAACTAGCACATGTAGTGTGTCATACAGTTTTGGTGATGAGGAACTAGCACATGTGGTGTGTCAAACCGAGGGTGCTAATAGGGAAATTAGTGCTTGCATGTGCTAATATGTTATGCAGCACAGCAGAACATGCCATTTTAGCACACTCCAGTGCTGGATTTGACCGTTTAGTGTGTTAAAGATATACAATAGCACACTCTGTGCTTATTTGGCACACCAGTTTCACCCAAATAGCACACCAGTTTTTTTCTGTGTAGAAGCCTTCTCCTGGCACCCATTTCAGTTTGCCAGGAGACAGACTACATGAAGACAAATGAGTCTTCCCCTGGAGCCCCTCTCGGTGGACCAGGGAACAGACTACACAAAGACAGACAAATCTTCCCCCGGAGCCCCTCTCAGAGCACTGGGAGACAGACTACATATAGAAAGACTAGCCTTCCTCTGGGACCCTTCTCAGGGTGTACCAGAGGACAGACCACATATATAAGCACAAACAAGTCTTCCCCTGGAACCCTTCTCAGAGTACACCAGGGGAAAGACTACAAAAAGACATAAAAGCCTTCCCCTGATGCCCTTGAGACATAAGCACCAGGAGACAGACTACATAAGGACAAACAAGTCTTCCCCTGGCATACCTTTCAGAACACCAGGAGACAGACTACATAAACACAGCAGGACAAGCCTTCCCCTGGGACCCTTTTCAGAGTGCATCAGGGGACAGACTACATATAAAACAGACATGTTTTCCCCTGGAACCCTTCTCAGAGTAAGCCAGGGGACAGACTACACCAAGACAAAAGCCTTCCCCTGGGACCCCTCTCGAAGTATACCAAGGGACAGACTACACAAACACATAAGGGTCTTCCCATGGCACCTGTCAAAGAGCCATGAGACAGACTCCACAGACAAAACAGCACTTGGCACTACACAGTACATGTACACGTTGGGGTCATCTTAGCACTTCAGTAACAGGGACTGTCTCTTTATATACATAGTAGCCAACATGTGGCAGAGTCCAGAGGAGCTGACTTGTGGAGACAGGAGGTAAGACAGTTTCTCTGTAGTTGGTGCAGCAAGAAAATCAGGGTGCAGCCTTGAGACCTTGTTGAATAAAATAGTTCTTAGGTCAGCTAATGCTGGACAAATCAAGAGGAAGTGTTCCTGGTCTTCCGGGGCAGATTTACAGAGTTTGCAGATCCTTTGTTCATATGGGGTCCCCGTGTATCTCCCAGTCTCCACCTCAAGAGGTAGACATCCCATCCTGAGACCTGCCACAACTCCCCGAACATTGATCGGAAGGTGTTCCATTACATAGCTCTCTGTACCTGGGTTGGGCTTAAGAACTCTATATACAGATAAACGCCCCCCACTGGTAGATTGTACTGCCTTGATGTCCCACACTTCCTTGTTCCATTTACCAGTGTATATTGCAGCTAATGAGTCCCATGCCAAGTCAGCTATGTCTCTTCTATTGTTACAATTTATTGCATTCATTGGGAGGTCAATATTATGTAGTAACTGGTGAGTTCTAGAAACCCAGTTTCCCTTCCCTATGGATACCCTGCTGCTTAGCCAGTCAAAAACTTTCCTAGTTAACCTAGTTGCTGGAAGGGTACAGATTCGATGCCAAAGTTTCACTACTTCACACTTAGTGTAGATGGCTATAGGGGCCCAACCAAGGTCACCCTCTAGAGCACAAATTGGAGTGTACCCGCATGGCCTGGTTCTGTACCTGCTGCAGGCCAGGATACTCTTTTTGTCCCCATACACCTGCACTATAGCAAATTATTGGAAGTACTAGAGTTCTGTACAGGTGAGTGTACACATTAAATGTGAAGTCTCTTATTGTACCAATACCAAAATCATCGACAGCTACCACCCCTAACGATTATTGGCCTATTTCTCTCTTGAGTATTCTGAGCAAAGTGCTGGAACGGCATGTTCATCATATTATTTCGCCCCCGAAAGTTTTGGATTTGGCTATAAGGGTTCCAACTGCTTTCTTTGCTGAAATAACAACATGGTCAAAAACCAAGGTACTTATACTCCTCAGTGTAGGTGAGTGAGGACCACAAGAGAAACTGTGCAATGACCTGGGCTTTCGCTTTTTACGGAAATGTACTACTTGTGTTTTCCATTTGCACCTCCCAATTGACACACCATTCATGCAGAACATCCAAGAGGCACTGAAGCTTGAACTCATTCTCAGCAATAAGCACAATGTCATCTGCAAACATGAGTGTAGAGCTTCAGAAGACTTCCACGGTAGTGAAAATGATGTTTACAAACCTTCATGCACGGAACTTAAATAAGCCAGCATGAGATTCAGAAGACTTCCACTATGGTTAAAACAGGGTTTACAAATCTTCACTGCAGTTAAACAGGCCTGCACGAGATTCTGAAGACTTCTACGGTTGTGAAAATGTCGTTCACAAACCTTCTCGGTACTTAACCCTTTAACAACCAATGACGCCATATGGCGTCGTCAGATTTTGGCCGCATGTTATCAGTTGGCGCAATCCGTTTTGAAGATAGGTTCTGCGCTAGCAGAAAGGGTGGGACAGGGGGAGGTGGGTGGGTGCACCGCTCTGGCTGACAGTGCATGGCGGCGGTTGCAGCTGCCTGTAGAAAAGCCTTGGTCAATGCCGGGTGGGCCATTTTTCTGCTTTCTTGCACAAACAGGTGTAGAAAACGCTCCTTTCACCTTGTAGGGACTCCATTTCTGGCATTTTAGGCAGCTTTTAGTCCGGAGGAGCGTTCTCTGGTTGGAGGGCCCTGACTATTGAACGCTCGCTAATGAGTGGGTGTGTCCAAGGTCATGAACCTACAGAGAACATGTCAATAAAGCTTTGAGTCAAGTTTCCAGTGCTAGCTCTAAGCAGAAGTGAAAATACGGACCATGGAAGGTATCCATAGCCTAATAAACACTTCCAGTAAATAGCCTACGGTTGTTAAAGAGTTAAACAGGTTTGCACGAAGATTTCCATGGTGGTTAAAACGGCGTTTTGAAACAACTCCCGCAATTAAACAGGCCTGCACGAGATTCAGAAGACTTCCACGGTGGTGAAAACGGCGTTTACAAACCTTCACGGTACTTAAATATGCCAGCACGAGATTCAGAAGACTTCCACGGTGGTGAAAACGGCGTTTACAAACCTTCACGGTACTTAAATAAGCCAACATGAGATTCAGAAGACTTCCACTATGGTCAAAACGGCGTTGGCAAACATTCACTGCAGTTAAACAGGCCTGCACGAGATTCTGAAGACTTCCATGGTTGTGAAAATGTCGTTTACAAACCTTCTCGGTACTTAAACAGGTTTGCACGAGCTTCAGAAGACTTCCACGGAGGTTAAAACGAGGTTTAAAAACCTTCACGGTGTTTAAATATGCCAGCACAAGATTCACAAGACTTCCACGGTGGTTAAAACGGCGTTTTGAAACCTTTCCCGCACTTAAATAGGCCTGCACCAGTTTCAGAAGGGGTCCACGGTGGTTAAAACGGCATTTACAAACCTTCATGGTACTTAAATAAGCCAACATGAGATTCAGAAGACTTCCACTATGGTTAAAACGGCGTTGGCAAACATTCACTGCAGTTAAACAGGCCTGCATGAGATTCTGAAGACTTCCATGGTTGTGAAAATGTCGTTTACAAACCTTCTCGGTACTTAAACAGGTTTGCACGAGCTTCAGAAGACTTCCACGGAGGTTAAAACGAGGTATAAAAACCTTCACGGTGTTTAAATATGCCAGCACAAGATTCACAAGACTTCCACGGTGGTTAAAACGACGTTTACAAATCTTCACGATACTTCAATATGCCAGCACGAGATTCAGGAGACTTCCACGTTTGTGAAAACGGCGTTTACAAACCTTCACGGTACTTAAACAGGCTTGCACGAGCTTAAGAAGACTTCCATGGTGGTTAAAACAGCGTTTTGAAACATTTTCTCACACTGAAACAGGTCTGCACGAGTTTCAGAAGACTTCCACGGTGGTTAAAGCGACGTTTACAAACCTTCACGGTGCTTAAATATGCCAGCACGAGATAAAGACTTCCACCGTTGTGAAAACGGCGATTACACAACTTCACGGTACTTAAACAGGCCAGCACAGGCTGCAGAAGAGTTCCATGGTGGTTAAAACGGCGTTTTGAAACTTTTCCCGCACTTAAACAGGTCTGCACGAGTTTCAGAAGACTTCCACGGTGGTTAAAGCGACGTTTACAAACCTTCACGGTGCTTAAATATGCCAGCACGAGATAAAGAAGACTTCCACCGTTGTGAAAACGGCGATTACACAACTTCACGGTACTTAAACAGGCCAGCACAGGCTGCAGAAGAGTTCCATGGTGGTTAAAACGGCGTTTTGAAACTTTTCCCGCACTTAAATAGGCCTGCACGATTTTCAGAAGACTTCCACGGTGGTTAAAACGACGTGTTGAAACCTTCACTGTACTCAAAAAGGTCTGCACGAGATTCAGAAGACTTCCACGGTGGTTAAAACGACGTGTTGGAACCTTCACTGTACTTAAAAAGGTCTGCACGAGATTCAGAAGACTTCCACGGTGGTGAAAACGACGTGTTGAAACCTTCACGGTACTCAAACAGGCCTGCACGAGTTTGAGAAGACTTCCACGGTGGTTAAAACGAGGTTTAAAAGCCTTCACCGAGCTTAAATATGCCAGCACGAGATTCATAAGACTTCCACGGTGGTGAAAACGGCGTTTACAAACCTTCACGGTACATAAACAGGCCAGCACGAGATTCAGAAGACTTCCACGGTGGTGATAAAGGCGTTAAGAAACTTTCACGGTACTTAAGCAGGCCAGCACGAGCTTCGGAAGACCTCAACGGTGATTAAAACGGCGTTTTGAATCCTTTCCCACATTTAAACAGGCCTGAAAGAGTTTCAGAAGACTTCCACTGTGGTTAAAACGGCGTTTACAAACCTTCACGGTACTTAAACAGGCCTGCAAGAGCTTCAGAAGACTTCCACAGTGGTTAAAACGGCGTTTTGAAACAATTCCCGCACTTAAAAAGGCCTGCACGAGTTTGAGAAGACTTCCACGGTGGTTTTAAAAACCTTCAAGATACTTAAACAGCCCTGCACGAGATTCAGAAGACTTCCAAACCTTCACGGTACTTAAACAGGCCAGCACGAGCTTCGGAAGACCCCAACGGCGATTAAAACGGCGTTTTGAATCCTTTCCCGCATTTAAACAGGCCTGCAAGAGTTTCAGAAGACTTCCACTGTGGTTAAAACGGCGTTTACAAATTAAACAGGCCTGCAAGAGCTTCAGAAGACTTCCACGGTGGTTAAAACGGCGTTTTGATACAATTCCTGCACTTAAAAAGGCCTGCACGAGTTTGAGAAGACTTCCACGGTGGTTTTAAATATAATAATAATAATAATAATTTTAATGAGAAGAGAAGCCGGGGTGGCTTATAAGTCAATAAAGTATGAACTGTGTAATTTAAAGGCTAAATGTACAAACTTGGCTAAGGAGTTTACAACAGCTGTGTTTTTAGTTGGTAACAGACGGATAAATTTGTCTCTAGTGGAGAGATACATGAAGCTTGGGTGGAATTTAACAATGATAGTGTACAGTTCATCCCTCAGGTCGTTATATACAGGACAGACACATACGAAATGGACTTTAAAAACCTTCAAGATACTTAAACAGCCCTGCACGAGATTCAGAAGACTTCCACGGTGGTGAAAACGGCGTTTACAAATCTTCACTGTACTTAAATATGCAAGTACGAGCTTCAGAAGACTTCAACGGTAGTGAAAATGATGTTTAAAAACCTTCACGGTACTTAAATTAACCAGAATGAGTTCCATAAGACTTCCACGGTGTTTAATACGATGTTTACAAACCTCCACGGTACATAAACAGGCCAGCACGAGATTCCGAAGACCTCAACGGTTATTAAAACGGCGTTTTGAATCCTTTCCCGCACTTAAACAGGCCTGCACCAGCTTCGGAAGACCTCAACGGTGATTAAAACGGCGTTTACAAACCTTCACGGTACTTAAACAGGCCTGCAAGAGCTTCAGAAGTCTTACACGGTGGTTAAAACGGCGTTTTGAAACCTTTCCCGCACTTAAATAGGCCTTCACCAGTTTCAGAACAGGTCCACGGTGGTTAAAACGACGTTTACAAACCTTCACAATACTTAAACAGCCCTGTACGAGATTCAGAAGACATCCACGATGGTGAAAAAGGCGTTTACAAACCTTCACGGTACTTAAACAGGCCAGCACGTGCTTCAGAAGACTTCCATGGTGGTTAAAACGGCGTTTTGGAACTTTTCTCGCACTTAAACAGGCCTGGACGAGATTCAGAAGACTTCCACGGTGGTGTTAAAGCCGTTTACACGCCTTCACGGTACTTAAACAGGCCAGCACGTGCTTAAGAAGACTTCCACAGTGGTTAAAACGACGTTTACAAACCTTCACGGTACTTAAACAGCCCTGTACGGGATTCAGAAGACATCCACGATGGTGATAAAGGCGTTTACACACCTTCACGGTACTTAAACAGGACAGCACGAGATTCAGAAGACTTCCACGGTGGTGTTAAAGGCGTTTACACACCTTCACGGTACTTAAACAGACCAGCACGTGCTTCAGAAGACTTCCATGGGGGTTAAAACGGCATTTTGAAACTTTTCCCGCACTTAAACAGGACTGCACGAGATTCAGAAGACTTTCACGGTGGTGATAAAGGTGTTTACACGCCTTCACGATACTTAAACAGGCCAGAACGTGCTTCAGAATCGAGATTCAGAAGACTTTCACGGTGGTGAAAATGGCGTTTACAAACCTTCACGGTACTTAAATAAGCCAGCATAAGTTCCAGAAGACTTCCACGGTGGTTAAAGTAATCTTTACAAACCTTCACGGTACTTTAACAGGCTTGTACGAGATTCAGAAGACTTTCACGGTGGTGATAAAGTTGTTTACACACCTTCACGGTACATAAACAGGCCTGCACGAGATTCAGAAGACTTCCACGGTGGTGTAAAGGCGGGTACACACCTTCACGGTACTTAAACAGACCAGCACGAGATTCAGAAGACTTGCACGGTGGTTTAAACGGCGTTTACAAAGCTTCGCGGTACTTCAACAGGCTAGCACGAGATCCAGAAGACCTCCACTGCGGTTAAAACGGCGTTTTGAATCCTTTCCCCGCCCCTAAACTATCCTGCACGAGATTTAGAATACTTCAACAGTCGTGCAAACGGCGTTTACAAACCTTCACGGTACTGAAACAGGCCAGCACGAGCTTCCGAAGACTTCCACGGTGGTTAAAGTGATGTTTAAGAACCTTCACGGTACTTAAACAGGCCTGCACGAGTTTCAGAAAACTTCCACGGAGGACAAAACGACGTTTACAAACCTTCACGGTACTTAAACAGGCCTGCACGAGATTCAGAAGACTTCCACGGTGGTGATAATTGCGTTTACACACCTTCACGGTACTTAAACAGGCCAGCACGTGCTTCAGAAGACTTCCATGGTGGTTAAAACGGCGTTTTGAAACTTTTCCCGCACTTAAATAGGCCTGCACGATTTTCAGAAGACTTCCACGGTGGTTAAAATGACGTTTACAAACCTTCACGGTACTTAAATGTGCCAGCACGAGATTCACAAGACTTCCACGGTGGTTAAAACGGCGTTTGCAAACCTTCACGGTACTTAAACAGGCCAGCACGAGCTTTGGAAGACTTCAACGATGGTTAAAAAGGCGTTTTGAATTCTTTCCCACGCTTAAACAGGCCTGCACGACCTTCAGAAGACTTGCATGATGGTTAAAACGGCGTTTTGAAACCATTCCCACACGTAAATAGGCTTGCACCAGTTTCAGAAGAGGTCCAGGGTAGTTAAAACGACGTTTACAAACCTTACCCTGTAACTTAAATATGCCAGCACGAGATTCAGAAGACTTCCACGGTGGTTAAAACGACGTTTACAAACCTTCACGGTACTTAAATATGCCAGCACGAGATTCACAAGACTTCCACAGTGGTTAAAACGGCGTTTGCAAACTTTCACGGTACTTAAACAGGCCTGAACGAGATTCAGAAGACTTCCACGGTGGTTAAAGTGATCTTTACGAACCTTCACGGTACTTAAAAGGGGCCAGCATGAGCTTCGGAAGACTTCAACGGTGGTTAAAAAGGCGTTTTGAATTCTTTCCCGCACGTAAATAGGCCTGCACCAGTTTCAGAAGAGGTCAAGGGTGGTTAAAACGACGTTTACAAACCTTAACCGGTAACTTAAATATGCCAGTAACGAGATTCAGAAGACTTTTACGGTGGTGAAAATGGCGTTTACAAACCTTCACGGTACTTAAATAAGCCAGCATGAGTTCCAGAAGACATCCACGGTGGTTAAAGTAATCTTTACAAACCTTCACGGTACTTTAACAGGCCTGTACGAGATTCAGAAGACTTTCACGGTGGTGATAAAGGCGTTACACACCTTCACGGTACTTAAACAGGCCTGCACGAGATTCAGAAGACTTCCACGGTGGTTGTAAAGGCGTTTACACACTTTCACGGTACTTAAACAGGCCAGCACGTGCTTCAGAGACTTCCATGGTGATTAAAACGGCGTTTTGAAACCTTTCCCGCACTTAAATAGGCCTGCACCACTTGCACAAGAGGTCCTCGGTGGTTAAAACGCCGTTTACAAGCATTCACGGTACTTAAATATGTCAGCACGAGATTCAGAAGACTTGCACGGTGGTTTAAACGGCGTTTACAAAGCTTCGCGGTACTTCAACAGGCTAGCACGAGATCCAGAAAACCTCCACTGTGGTTAAAATGGCGTTTTGAATCCTTTCCCGCCCCTAAACCGACCTGCACGAGATTCAGAAGACTTCCACGGTGGTGATAAATGCGTTTACACACCTTCACGGTACATAAACAGGCCAGCACGTGATTCAGAAGACTTCCATGGTGGTTAAAACGGCGTTTTGAACCTTTTCCCGCACTTAAATAGGCCTACAACGATTTTCAGAAGACTTCCACGGTGGTTGAAACGACGTTTACAAACCTTCACGGTACTTAAATATGCCAGCACGAGATCCACAAGACTTCCACGGTGGTTAAAACGGCGTTTGCAAACCTTCACGGTACTTAAACAGGCCAGCACGAGCTTCGGAAGACTTCAACAGTGGTTAAAAAGGCGTTTTGAATTCTTTCCCTCACTTAAACAGGCCTGCACGAGCTTCAGAAGACTTGCATGATGGTTAAAACGGCGTTTTCAAACCATTCCCGCACGTAAATAGGCCTGCACCAGTTTCAGAAGAGATCCAGGTGGTTAAAACGACGTTTACAAACCTTACCCGGTAACTTAAATATGCCAGAATGAGATTCAGAAGACTTCCACGGTGGTTAAAGTGATGTTTACGAACCTTCACGGTACTTAAAAGGGGCCAGAACGAGCTTCTGAAGACTTCAACGGTGGTTAAAAAGGCGTTTTGAATTCTTTCCCACACTTAAACAGGCCAGCACGTGCTTCAGAAGACTTCCATGGTGGTTAAAACGGCGTTTTGAAACCTTTCCCGCACTTAAATAGGCCTGCACCAGTTGCAGAAGAGGTCCACGGTGATTAAAACGCCGTTTACAAACATTCACGGTACTTAAATATGCCAGCACGAGATTCACAAGACTTCCACGGTGGTTAAAACGGCGTTTGCAAACCTTCACGGTACTTAAACAGGCCAGCACGAGCTTCGGAAGACTTCAACGGTGGTTAAAAAGGCGTTTTGAATTCTTTCCCACACTTAAACAGGCCTGCACGAGCTTCAGAAGTCTTGCATGATGCCTAAAATGGCGTTTTGAAACCATTCCCGCACGTAAATACGCCTGCACCAGTTTCAGAAGAGGTCCAGGGTGGTTAAAACGACGTTTACAAACATTCACGGTACTTAAATATGCCAGCACGAGATTCAGAAGACTTGTACGGTGGTTTAAACGGCGTTTACAAAGCTTCGCGGTACTTCAATAGGCTAGCACGAGATCCAGAAGACCTCCACTGTGGTTAAAACGGCGTTTTGAATCCTTTCCCGCCCCTAAACGGGCCTGCACGATATTTAGAATACTTCCACATTCGTGCAAACGGCGTTTACAAACCTTCACGGTACTGAAACAGGCCAGCACGAGCTTCAGAAGACTTTCACGGTGGTTAAAGTGATGTTTACGAACCTTCACGGTACTTAAACAGGGCTGCACGAGTTTCAGAAAACTTCCACGGAGGACAAAACGACGTTTACAAACCTTCACGATACATAAACAGGCCTGCACGAGATTCAGAAGACTTCCACGGTGGTGATAAAGGCGGG